>OMLM01010312.1:0-11663 GCA_900302695.1 Helostoma temminkii | reverse complement strand
GCAAGAAGCGCACTTTGAAGGAGGTAGCTCACACAGACTCGCTACTCCAATGACTGACTGACAGATGACTGAGGAAAACACAGCAGACATGTTACAGCATGAGAGGAGGCTGGGACTCCACTTGTTGCCCTTTTTTACCCCCTTTGCATCGTCTGTGCCTGTCTGATTTATGTCATCTCTTGTTTGACTGAAGCATTAATTCTGTCTAGACTTGTCTACTTTTACATCATCTGTGACATTTGGGATCATTTACAGATGGATTTTTTTAGTGTATTGCTACGAAGATACCACACAGAAAAAAAAAATCTATCTTTTATTTCATATTTTAAGTAGCGCTATACACTTCTTTCTATGATGCGTTATACTTTCTGGTGATATAAGGAATGTGGAAGCACAAGCTATGAAGGGTCTATTTTGATTCATGAAACACTGTGTGTGTATATTCTTACACTTTGTGATGGGCATCACTAATATGTTAGTGTTTGTTCCACTGTAGAATGTAGTGTAGTGTTTGTTTTAGGATGGTAGCTTGACACATGCAATTTCAGAAGTAATTATGCTGCATTGTAACAATTGAAATCCTGTCAATATCTGCCAAGGGCAATGCCTGTAACATGAATTGTGTGTGCTGAACAAAGTTCACAGTTTGAAGCAGTTAAGATTAGAAATGATGACTTGATTGTCTCAACAAATACAGTATTTCTGCCTGTTTCTCATCCCTACTTGGATGAAAGAATGACATCTTCAACTCAGGTGTTCTGGACTTTGATTCAACACAGCATCAGTCATGCAGAAATCTGGAAGTAACCACTGACAACCAACTGGGCTTTATTGACCACATTTCCGTGGGCATGTCGATTTCTACAGCATAAAAAAGTCCAGACACTACCTTTGTCAGGATGTGACCCAAGTGCACACCTCATCATCTATCCTCTTCACTACTGCAATGCCCTAGTAACAGATCCAAAATGCATTGGCACATTGGCTCATTTTTAATCAACCAGAAATATCCCTTCACAGCACTACTAATACTGTATCTCTTTACTGTCATCCATAACGTTTTGACACTCACCTACAGAGTGATTAGCTCAACAGCACATTCCTGCCTGAATACTCTCATTTGGGTTTACAGTCCCTCTCATTCACTGCTGTCTGTCAAAAAACAGTGTCTGCAAACTCTTTACTTCAGTGGTTCTTTCACACCCAGCAGTCTCTCTTTAAAAATATCTGTTATACTCGGACTGGTGCTGGTACTCACATCTCATGAAACTGAAACATTTTCTTTCATGACATTTTCCTTTCAAAATTTTCTCCCTGACTGAGCTATTTTGCTTTCTTCATACCTCACTTCAAAGTCACTTTGGATAAAAGCATCTGCCAAATGACTAAATGTAACTAACATATATACTGAGTAGTGATACTCATTATTTTGGATTCGCCATTTTCACTGGAATATGGATTATTTCATGGACCAGGTGAGAATCACTTGTCAATGATAAGATCTGCAGTAGTAAAGTAAATGCTACCCACTTCTCTGACACTGGAGACCCTCCAGACAAAATACAATTGTATCTTTGTACTGGCTTCCACTGACTTCAGCTTTGCATTCAATCTTTATACACATAAATAGTTCAGTGATTTAGCGCAAAACTCTGAACAGGACTGACTTTGCATGTTATTTTGATCAGTTTGTCTTCTGTTTGTGGTCATTTAGCCCTAAAGATAAATTGTCTTTGCCTTGTTTGTATTTGGTGTTTTTTAACTGTCAATATATTGATACCTGATGCCTGAACAGTGCAAACTACTTCCAGTGACAAGATATACTGAAAACTGTATTTTCACTTGCCCTCCACAGCAGTGGAGCATTTCCTCTTTACAAATCTACTCAAGTAAAAGTAAAAAGTGTGGTGCAGTAAACTACTCTCAGAAGTACATCATTTTTACAGTTACTCAAGTAAATGCAACTAAGTAAATGTAACTCATTACTATCCACCTCTGTGTCTTGTGCAGCACTAGGGTGCACTGTTCCGACTGTGTGCTAGTGTAAAGGATAGTGCGTCTTGGCTGCTCATGTTACACAGAGGCAGAGAGTATTTGTTGCAGCAGAAACCTTGTGAATGTTCTGTTTCTCTCTTCTCAAAGACTGGGAGATGGCCCTTCATTCTATACTATAGTACACTACACAACACAAGGCAGAGTTAGACCCACTGGAAAAAAAGGTATAACTAGATACATATGGTAAATTCCTGGTAATACAGACAAGACTTTACACCACAGCTTTTGCTTACTTACCTAGTAGTAGAATTGTAGTAGAATTGCTTACTTTTCCACGAATCACACAATTATATCTGAGTTATTACCTCCATTACCTTAATCGGGTCAAAACTACAAGGTGCTTATTTGTGTTAATGGATAATAGTGATATTTACTAGGTAAATAGTTTTTAACTACATGACTATAAAATAAAGGGTTTCCAATACCCACTCTTGTTTTACAGGTTATCTTGAACTGAGTGAAATTATAGAGGTGAAACTGAGGGAGTTTTGTGTGTGAAATGAGTCCCTGCCATCTGGCCCAAACACTCAGCCCTCGTCATCTTCCCTTTGACCTATTCCACCCTCTCTATCGCCACCTCTTTCATACTTTCTTTAACTTGCTCTCTGTTTCTCCGCCATCTCATCAAATAAAGGAGAGGGGCTGCCTCCTCCAGAGAAATGTCATTTCCTCAGTGAATGTCGCTACTGCTCCAAACCTTTTTTCCTCACATCATTTCACTCAAGTGTATTTCTTCTTTTTTTCCCTTTCTTTCATCTCATGGGAGAAGGCCACCAAGAAGGCAAGCCAGTGGGTAGACAAGCTGGGGCATGTACTTAGTTGATGCTTGATGGCCATTTCTTTGGTACATAGCTGTTTCATCTTCACATCCTTGGCCTAACAGTCCTCTTACCATGTGTTATACTGTCCCCTTCTCTGTGTTTCCATCTTTTTCTTCTCCATTTGTTTCTATTTTCATGTTAATCTAGTGTCTAATGAGATGGAGCAATAATGAGCAGGATCAGTAGACGGGTTTTGAAAGTTCATTCATTCACACAAACCATCAACAGGCCATAAGCGACCATCAGTTTTTCGCAGTAAATCCCACGTGTGGCCTCACTCACCACTGATGACTGACGGAAAACCATTAACCCTGTGCTCCCTCTCTTTCACTTCCGCCTTTCTCTCACTACATAAACACATCCTGAAAAGTCTTGGCAGAAATAACAGTCAGACTCCTGCTTTCATGGTAATTAGTCATATAATGTGACACATGGCACGTGCACCGCCACAAGTTGCCAACATTCTCCATCACCACTCCAGCGAAATAAAGCAAAAAGAAAGAGAGCATATTAGCACCGTGATTGAGATGCACCTGTGGGAAGTTGATAAATCAAGTGGATCGTGGAATACCCTTTGTGATTGTAATTGCCCATGTGTGTGCATGTATGCGTGTGTGGAAAAACAGCAGATAGGTGAGAGAGAGCCATGAGAATAGTGCAGACTGATTTTGGTATTATACGTTTGAAGGATATTGGGGTCACAGAGTTTATTCCTGAGAAGAGAAAGTGTTTTTTTATAAGGCAAGTGGGAGATCAGGCCAGGTCATCATGCTCACACACACAAACACAGAGTGAGATAGTCAATGGTTGAATGACAGAATCCCCACAGAGGTTCTCAGCTTTTATGTCCTCGTTAAGTCACCTTAATCAACAGGAGATCAATGACTGCTCCATCGTAATATGAACAAACAGTGATTGGTGACTTAAACTTTATGGGGCTTTGATTACTGTTGAACCCTTGGTGCGTTTCTGAGCATTTACCATAATAGGATTAACCCACGTGCTCCTTTTGTACGCTACAAAATGACAATTACCTTGGACAAAACATTTTTCCATCACCTTAGGCTAACAGAAGAACTACTTAGTTGTTTTCTACAAAAACAAGCTTCTTCATATCTGTCTGATCTCCGTAGACCCCGTATTTTTATCCTGTGCTCTCTGCTCTCAGAATGCAGGGCTCCTGTCTGTCCCCGGAGTTGAAAAGAAGTCAGTTCGCTGCAGGGCCTTTTCTTGTCTTCCCCATTTCATCTAGAATAACCACTGAGGAGACTGTCTGATTCTTTAAATTCAAACTTAAAACTCACCTATGTAACTCAACAACAATGTCCTGTCACACAACAGCTACAGCTGACAAAAGTCTGTCAGCAAAAATTGTGACTACAACACATCAATGGTTTCCTGTCTTGAAATGAGAAACCAGCTTTTGTGTAACTCGAGGCCCATTTCCTAGTTTCTATACAACTACATTATAAATGCATTTTGTAGAAAACATAATTGCAACTAGGTTATGTTTTCTATTAACATAATCATCCATTTCTCCAAAATGTAAACTTCCTATCTAGTTAAGAGGATGCTGGAGCTGATCAATGCTGTCAATATATTTCTTTTCCACCAGGAAATGTGATTTGTATGTACAATAGAGTCTTTGTATTTATACTTAATGGTTATGTTTAGGGGCTCCCAGTTAGGTGACAAAGGTAAGGGAAATCTTGTGATCTGGAGAAAAACTATTTTCCTAAACTTAAGCAAATCATGTTGACTAAACCTAACATGCAGGAATTTAATTGTGTGTGTACTCCCACCATCCACCCTACCCACATCTTTGTGAATCTGTTTTAGTTAATAACTGTAGTACATTACCATTCAAAAATACATCATTAGTAATACATATAAAATAAAAACCTCTCAGACTTGTTACAAATATTTGAAAGTGGTAAATGTGCCTCCTAATATCCCTATAAACTGTGTGCATTGCCAGAAAGGACAACTTGGCAGTTGCAGTGCTTAGTGAAAGGTCTGCTGGGTTTCATTTTTAATAAATAATGTTCTTAAATTATGGAGTTAGATCACAGTTTCCTCAGCTACAGTACTGACAAATGTGACAAATATATGAAAACGTGTAGTTATTAGAGCTCAGGGTTACATGGCATGAAAACACATACCCTGGAGTCATACAGGGATATGTATTTGTTGAGCAATATAGGACCAATTCATTATCATTAGGTGGAGTTAATCATCTGTGCAAACACTTTACTCTCTAAATTGATTTTTTCAACAGCCAAGTAAAGAGAAAGACAATCAAGATTAGAGTTACTTCTTGGGCTTCTAAGCAGCGATTACTGTGGTCTTATGTTGACAGTGCTGTGCTCCCCAGTCTGAAACAGTAGCTTAAAGTTACTTTTTGATGTATATGTTTACTCAAATAAAAACCCAAATGAAAATTCTTTACTCTGTCATCAGTGTTTACACATTCTGAAGGAAATTTCATCACTGAGCAACTTAAATTTTTGATAACTTTTGCACTTAATACTCAATAACATGTACTCCTGTCCTCATAGTTACTTGTGTGTTCATTTCATGCATAACACTTTAGGCAAATCTGCAGTTTTTTTCACATTTGTCACATTTTATAACAAAAGCCATGAAAGATGACAGTTCAGTTCATCAAATATTCATGTGTTAGTTGTGTTAGCGATTGTCATAAGAGGCTTTGTGTATTACCTTGGCACACACCCATCTACCCTTCGGTGTGTGTGTATGGTTGAAGAGCTAAGTTGGGAACTGTGATTGCCATCCACCATGTTGTTGTTGAGCACAGGAGACAGGTCTGAGCCTGCGGTGTCAAGGGCTAGATGGATGTCAGCAGCGTGGGTTAAAATGTGTTTCTGTCTCCTGTCCTTAGGTGATTTCTACAGCACATCGAGCAGAGCACACAGTCCTAGCCAGGGGGCACTATCGCTGCCGCCGTGTGCAGGAGAGTCATGGTGAATGTACCTGGGTATGATCCACAGTAGGACTAAAGAAACAAGACATGATTCCTCCTCCCCACTTGTCATGATTTAACTGCACTTTGATCTTAACATTTGTATATGGTCAGCAATGAATTTCTGTGAAATGATTTGACAACATATGACCATAACACACACACACACACACACACAGTTTCTAAACTATATAGTGTTCACTTAGTTTCCACTGCTATAATTGTGAAAAACAGTATTAAGCGCCACACATAGAGGGTTGTTGTGTTTCTTCATTTCACATTCTGGCAAGTAAAAGCCCTGAAGGCACTGGATGCAGTAATTGATGCATATCATTGGACGCTCTAAATTTGATGTTCTCTTTTGGCCGAGTGCAGATGGAAGATTTTAAACATCAAACTCGACACCTGTTTTTCATTACTGCAGCGTTCATGCAACCACATCATATTACTCTGAGAGTTAGATAAACAGCATTTCATGTTTTATGAAAACTGACTTATTTGGTCTAATGATAATTATAACTTGGATTAAACGTTGGATTTGGAGACTTACTAGTAAAACATATAATGATAAATATAATGTATGTGGATCTGTAACATTTAGCAATGAACTGATTGTTGCAGTTTTTCCGAGAAATATGTCTTCCAGTCGATCTGCTTTATGCACCAACATGTCTTTTTACAACATAGCAGTCAAATAACTGTGGAATTGTATTCTGGTGAATATGCATTCCCTCCCCATATTTACCCACAAATGCTTAGTGAAATGCCAATAATTAACCCATTAATAGCTGTGTAATTTTCCTGTCATTATCATTTAGGGAAAATGTCACAGAGAGCGGCTGGTGAAATAAAAGACCCTAAAGCAGCCAAGTTTCAGTGACTGTGAAATTGAAACGCCAATAGGAAAGTGAAAGGAAATATAGAAATGGAAAAAAGAAATGGTTTGAAGGCATGAGACATGGTATTTGCGCTGGACAAATAAAGACAGTACGTTGACAGAATCTTATCACAGAGAAAAAGGAACCACAGCACTTCTACCATCTTTAATAATGCTGCTGTTAGATTGTTGCAGACTCCAAAGAGACATAGATGAAATGCAGGTGGAAATGTTTGCATTCATGTAGAAAAGACATCCTCAGATTAGTTATGTAAGTTATTTAAATTGCTCATATTTTATATGTGTATGCGTAGGAGCCCAAAATAGTTGGTCATTTATGTACTTCCACACAGCTTGACGTCAAGGGTATTGCATTTGGAAAAAAGAATGCGTCAGTTACATGTTTCAGTTGTGACTTTTGCTTTCCTTAACAAGGAGGAAAAGATCTGTTTAAGGTACAAATGATATCGCCTTAGGGAAAAATGTGGTCAGAGTGATGGAATGGATATCTGCATGTAGCCCAACATTACCTGCTTCTTTCTAATAATAGTTTCAGGTTAGGGATTTAAAGCTTGGGTAACATTTTTGTAAATGACTCATACCAACCATCAGAATAACATTCATTTTAAAGGAGCAATTTATTTTACATGATTCCATTCAATGAACTCAGGGTGTCAACAGGAAATACAATAAAATAGTTTTCTGGTGAGCTGATATGTGTCATTGCTGGGAAACATTTCCTTGTGACATGATGTGCATCATACACTGCAAGTGTGTATTGACCTTAAGATTGTTGTGAAACAAAGTAAGTGGCTCTCTGTCAGAAAACTCTGCATCATCTGTTTGTCAAATCTTAAGGTACTGATGCAGCAATTACACAAAAACTGGAGATAAATTAGATGATTAAATGAATAACAACCCGCAGTAAAGCCATAATAGAGAGAAAAAGAATTCAACTGGCTACGCAAACAAAGTTATCACTGAACCAAACTGAATAATAACAGAAATCCTACTTAAATCCTCATTTTATTCCCCTTTTTTATTATCTGTGTTTTTGTGAGATAATACATCAATAATACAATGGATGAGTTGCATAATAACATTTGAAACACTTGACAAAGAAGACTAAGTTAACTTTAATTCCCAAGGAGTCTCAAATCTTTGTGCAATAGTTTTTTCAACATGTTTTCGGCATCCCGCCACTGAGCAAGGGAAGACGCACCAAGGCAGGGGCTGCAGGAAATATTAATAATCCTGGTGAAAAACGTATGGCTGTCTTGTCGAAGCTGGACAACCCGGAGGCAACTGGGGAGGATCAAAACTAAAGTGAACTCTATCTTGGACAACACTTCCCAATTGTCTGTGCTGTGAGGAGGTGGGAGACTGAAGACACCCCTGAGGTGTTACACTGAATGCTTTAGGCTCTTCTTTGTGTCACAGCCATTTACAGTGCTCAATGCTTTATGTTCAAATGACCCCAGTGCTAACCTGCTGGGAGAAGGATTGACAGGACTTCTGGCTGCGCTAAAGTGTTATTATATTCTTTGTCTAGCAGCACTTACATAAGCCCCTGGCGTTATCTGAATCACTCATATTCTGTACACTTTAATTTGCTATTTGCATTGTTTAAGTATATTTTATACAGGTGTATCATTTCCGTAGATAATTAACTTGCCACATTTGCACAAAATGTGTCCTCCTGAAGAAGTATTTTATTCAACTTTCACATAGTTCTTTTATTCCTATAGTTTCTATACATAATGATATTTCTACAGTTTTAATATGGCAGCATACTTAAGATTTGGAAATAGGGCTCCAACTTCCTCTTGGACTCTTCCATCTGAAAGTTGTACCCAAGCTTCCTCTGAGCTCTTTTCATAAATATATGAATGAATGTATGTAACCAGAATTTATGCTGCAATCAGCCTCATTTAGTCCAAAGTGAGAAATTACATACCTCTAAAATCTTGTGTTTACATTTTGTGTTCAAAGAATGTTAATAATTTCAGAATAAAGAAAATGAAATACTGCTTTTATTACTACCTGTCATTTAGATGCTGAGTATAATTATCAAATTGAGGGGTATGTATATATCATCCTGTATTTAACTGACAGATGAGTTTTTGCAATGCAGCATTGTGGTTGCAAACGTTGCTGGGACCTTAAATAATATCTTGCAAGATCCCAAATGTGCTGATAAAGAGCAGTTTGGATCTGATCTGAACTGGGTCTGGCTTAAGATATCTCTGCCTTAGTGGTTTAAAGGAAGTGATTAAGTTTCATTAAATGCATCTCCATTGATGCTTCTTTAGTTTCTTGTGGATTAACTTTCTAATAAAAGTTAAGCCACATGGTTTTTCCCATAAACCACAAGTAACTGTAAACATTCATTTATACCCACTTATTTACAATAATCTATCAGACTTGTTTGTACTTTGTTTGCTTGTTTTTTTGCTTTATGCAGTAAATTCTATAGGTGTAAACTACTTGCACTATGGTAAAATGTTTTCTTGAATTCTGACACTGAGTAAATTGTAATATATTTAATATATTTCAATAATTACATATGTATTTACTTATATGTTTATCATTGTAGTTGAACTATTTATTGAAGTAGAAGTGAAGAACATCTGCCTGTAGTGATAGACATCAGCAACCATAGTGTTATAGTAGCTGTAGTCAGTGTGTAAAAGGATGATTAGTTAATAAATGCTTTCTCCTCAGCTCACCTTCACAATGGGAGAAATATAGTTGGTATTTCTGCTTAGCACAGAGATACAAACTGCAGTCTTACTTTCTGTCAGTCACTACAACAACAATAAAATGTGAAGCTGTTGGTTCTAAAAAGATACAAATTGATGGACTATTACACTAAACATTTTCTGTATGGAGTGTTGTCAAGCTAAAACACTAAGTAGTCAAAGCCCAACAGCTGGATCCCAGTTTTCCTTCACCCTTTCATGTTGTAGTAGTTAGGTAAACAGAGTTTTGTTCACTGCAGTGAGAGCAAATAAGACTAAAATAAGTTTCAAATCTTTGAGGTGTTGGCCTGGTGTGATTTTAAAATGAGATAATTTATTTTCTACATAAACATAAGCTAAAAATCTTCATTTAAAGTGTTGGGCATTTAGTGGCTTTTCTAAGAAATGTAATTTCTTATCAAGGGGATTAGCTGTTAAAATGTTTTTATTTAAAATGTCAATCAGGGACTAATGTCTTTACCAACATCTGTTGAAAAACATCATATTTCAAGGCAGTGTAGAGTTATGGCGTAAATAGAGATGGGTTATGACAGCTGTGTTCTCCTAACACAATAACAAAATAAAATGAGAAAGATTTAAACCATGTAGGAGGAAAAATGTACCAATGCAAAGCACACAGTAAAGCAGTAAATTGTGTAAAGGTTTGCACTGGACATTTTGAGTAATGATTTTATCGTTGGTCTTTATTTTTATCTTCTGAGTAACTCTGGCTAATGTAAATGTTTGTCTACAGTTTCCCTGATTATATTCTTGTATTTAGTCCAATGTGTTCTTTTTAGCATTGTTGTTTTAAGTTAAAACAATTCACTGTAAATGTGATGTTACTAAACAGTGATATAAATCGGAATTGTCTTGACTACTGGCAGCAGAGTTTAAAAACATATGAAAATGAAGAGACTTAGAAAATCTAAAAATCAATTATGTAACCTGGCATTAATTTTAAAGAGGCAGGAGAAACTGAACTGATAAACTTTTTTGTCATTACAGAATGCAGAAAATAAATATTTTTTATTATATTGGAACTGGAATTAAAAAAACACTTAAGTTCAATTCATAATCTAAAAAGAGACTTAAAACTGTAAAAATATGAAATATTTTTTTTACATGACCTAAACACAACTCAACTGATATTTAGGCATGTTAACAAATCTTACAAGTGTTTCCTATACTATGACACCAAAATTACATAAATAGACCTTGTAATTGCAGAGATATACTCATTTAATCTGTAACAAACAAACAGAGGCCTACAAATAGGCTTAGGGCTCAAAAGGTTCATCTAAACAGGTATATTAAAAATGAAAATTATAAATTAAATTAGAGTGGACACACATGAGTTGACTGTGTGACAACAAGGCAGTCTTACCCCAGCTGGTCTTGGTCGCTCTTTCTAGGTTTATATCAATTATTTGCTCAAAAAACAAAGTAGGTTATGGGCTGAACAGAATAATATACAAAGTAGGGCTGGGTTATATGAATAAAATTATATACCAAAATACTGTTAATGGAATATCACAATACTAATGTTGTTAATATATTGTGTGGGTGAGCTGCTGTGTACCAAGCAGCTACAGACCAAAGTTACAACAGCTAGAACAGTTTTGCTAAAAAACCATTAAAAAGGCAATATGCCAGACATAATGGAGGAGTATGTTACGGTCGCCTCCGACCAGCTGAGGCAGTGTCCCTGGAAGTCTCTGTATTTTGGTTTCCTTGTTTTGTTTTTTTCACTCGCTTCCAGGGGCATGTCTCGGCTGGCCGGAGTGATTTCATGTGTGTGTTTTTAGCAGGTGTTTTGTGTTGTCATTATCAATGTGTTTGTATTTAAGTTAGTTCTGTTTCAGTTATACTTTGCTAGTGTGTCACATGTCTGCCTCGTATGATCCTTGTTCCTATCACTCACCTTTTCCCCGACCTCTAGCTTTTCGTCACGGTTCAAAGTAAGTGCTAAGCATAGTCGGCTTGTTTGTTTCTGTTTCCTCGTTCGTATCGTTAGCTCCAGCACTTTGCTGTGATTTTGTGTTTTCTAGTTTTTTCGTTCCAGCGTTTAGCTGAGGTTTTCTTTGTTTACTAATTAGTCAGTTAGTCCCGGCTTTATGCTGTGGTTTGCTTTGGTTTGTTTCAGAAAGTTAGATAGTACCAGCCTAGAGCTGCGATTTTTGTTT
>OMLM01010309.1:0-16275 GCA_900302695.1 Helostoma temminkii | reverse complement strand
CATTTACTGAACCCTCAATTTTTACCCCAGTGCCACAATGAGATTAACATTCTTGGTTTTTAGTTAAATGTATTAACAACTATTGCTATGACGTTTGCCACACACATCTCGGAAATGTTAACATGCTAATATGTTAAACTGAAAATTTTAACTTAAAGCATCCACTGAGGCTAGGCACAACCTCACACAACATGTCTGTGAACTTCAGATCTGCACACACCTAAAGACTAGCTAGGAGTTCCAAAGACTGGGCAGTTCATGCACCACAAATCACAGATTTGTTAAGTGTGTGTTGTGTGAAAGTTCCAGTGGTTGGAATTTTTTAAAAACAAATGTAATACTTCCAACTGATATTGGCCACCAATTATCTCACAACCTCTAGTAACTACAGCCTTACATGAAGTTGACTTTGTTTTATGAAATTATTTCACGTCCATTTTCCTACTTATGCTCTCTTGTAGGCAAAGTCCTTGCCTCTCTATCCAGGATCTCACCTAAAACCAGTGGAGTTTTCATTGTTTCTGAAAAGTTTAAGCTGTCACTCAGCATTTATGTTTGTTTTATCATAAGAATGATGATAGAAGAAGAGTTTCCTTTTTCACAGGATTTGCAGCATTGTCTACTGTGAAACTTTAGACCAAACTGAACAGAGACGTACAGTACATGTACTCCTACATGTCATCAGTAGCTTGTGATGGTTTTTGCATAATTCTGGTAAAGGAAATAAGTATCAGTGGAGTAATTTAATACATTAAACTAAAACAATTGAAAGCATATTTGTACTGGCTAATTAATACTTTGTTAGTGTTTTCAAGTAAAAAATGGGATAAGACATGTTGCCATTTTTGTTGCTGATGGATGTTATATATTCAAGTAGAAGTGAAGGTATATGGTCATGAGTTTGTTTTAAATCTCAGAATGTGCAATTAGTTTTGAGGGCCTTTAAAGTAGTAATTTACATTCATTGGTTTCTCATCCCATAAATCATTCCAAAGTCATTCTGATACACTCTGGTCTGCCTCTGAAAACCCTTAGTTTGAAGCGCTACAGTATGTAGTCCTACCAACTGGCTCTCAATCCACATTAATGAAATTGCAATGTGACTGTGAATGGATTTGTTCCTAGTGACGAAGCTAAAACCACCCGATTCTGCATTATTTTTCTAGTTACAATTTTAAAGATCAGTTTTAATCATATTGTTTATTATTTTATGGCTTCAACTTCATCTACAGCAAGTAACTTTTTTATTTTTTGGCTCCTGTGTCATGATCTATGCCTTTGTTTTCGATTAGCTTTGTTTTTGTTCCCTCTCTGACACTTGTACTCACCTTGCCATGCCGCTGCTCTGCTTTGCCCTTGTCCCCTGCCACACACATATACACAAGCACACTCACTCCACACCTTGCCATGTCCAGCTGCATCTGATCGTCTACCATATTTTATATTAAAATCCCTTTTAGCGCTAACCTCCTACTTTTCTTGTGCACATTTGATTTTGCCATTTTGTAAATGTAACAATCCAGCATCAAAAAGCACCAGTTTGCAATCAGACAAGCAAAGTGATATGTTAATGAAACCACTGGAGCATTTAGAAACTAAAAAGATAAAATAATAGAGATATATCAGTGATGGCTAATCCTGGCCCTCGAGATCCACAGTCCTGCTTGTTTTCCAACTATCCCAGCCAAGTGCAGGAGTGGTTGGGAAACAAGTAGGGTTACATTTTAGGTGACTAAAAACATAACCCCACATTAATACAAATGTTGCCCTCTGTTTGCTGAAATTAAATACAGCAGCCAACAATTTGCTAACATTGGTAGTAACTGCAACTCTAAAACGGACAAGATATGCCACCTTTGTGATTACAAAAATGCAAGCTTGCAGCACATCCTCTCTGTCTGCAAAGCATCACATTTGTGGAGATGGTACAGATGGTGCTATGACCAGGTACAAGCCAGTCGACATTCTGAAGATGGAAGTAAACTAGTTTGTCAACCAAGGGTGCAAGGCTCAGAGCAGTAGTACAAGACAAAAGAATTGCCCATTACATTGAAAGATATGATGGAGGCAGCCTTTAAGATAAAGAAGAAAAGGTGCACACTGTTAGCAGTGTGCTCACGAATGGAGTAGACTTAAGATCTGGCCAACCAGTTGTGAAGCCTGTGGAAATATTAATTAAATGTGCATATTCCTTGACCAGAAAAAACACAATATTTGTCAACCCTGGTCCATACTGTACCTTACATGTGATAAGATAAACACCAACATTTTTTTGCATGCTCTTGTAATTTTTAGACCAATTTCGCCTTTGCTGACCTGTTGTTTTTATTGTCCAGGAGGACAGGTTTGTGTTTACTACTTCATCTGAGCTGGCCCAGTGTGGAGGAGGATTTTCACATGGATACTCCAGTCAACACGTTTCACTCTTGAGAATGACATCTCTTGACTCTTCATCAGGTAACTGACCGTGAACTGTTTTTCTCAAACTCTGCAAGTGCATCATACAGAGTTGTATCTCCCTTAACCAGAAACCATGGAGACCTTCTCCGTGCTCCACTGCATTTCCCTCTGTAGCAACAGCTAGATCAGCATTATAAAGACATAGCTGAGCTTTTTTGAATTAAGATTTGATACCGGAAGTTTCATTTCACTGTGAAAACGGAAAAGTCTTACAGAGCCCATAAATAGATGTTATAGAAAACGACACATTTATACAATCCGGATAGATTATTTGAGTACACAGGGAGAGCTTATGTAGTACTCACTGTCAATCAACAACATTGTTTGGATGATTTATTGCTTGAAATGTTCAACAGTTTTTTTTTTTCTGGTCTTATGTACTGTGGAGCAAAACAAAGACAAAACAATGACACTGCAGCATGTGGGATGTTGTTATTTTCAAACGCTGGTTTAATAAACATCACCATACTCCATAGTGGATGTCTGTTGTCACATATAATAGAGCACAGCAGTTGAAATACTGTTGCAATAAAAAGGACAAAAAGTCTAAATTGCTCCAAGGTCACAACACTTTTTGTTCATTGTTTTGAGCCCATGCAGCTAAAACCTAGTGACGGTGCCAGGGAAAGATATTGCCAGATATTGACTTGAGGTAAGCATCCTGAAAAATGCTCACCTCAAGTCAATATCTGGCAGGTGCCATGTAATTATTAGTTTATACTGAGTTTGTTGACAGTATCCATATTAACGTACTGTTTTGCTACAGTAATGGAGGTGCTTATAAGCTATAGAAATTGGCCACTAAAGCAGCTTGTCATGACCCAGGACTTTACCCTCTTTTTTGCCTCCTAGCCTTTGGTTTTACCTTTGTCCCTGTATACACATACACAACCACCTGGCCACTCCCCTCCTGCTCTTCCTCTGTGTTGCACTCTCTCACTCACCTGCCCTTCCCCCTTCTTCCTTTGTTAAATTTCTCTTCTCGTCACCAGCCATGCCCTCCTTTAAGCTCCAGCATTTAAGCCCTCTGCCTCCTTTCACCAGCTGTCTGATTTTCTGCTGCTCTTATACCAGGCTCCCATTTTTCTTATAGACTTTTGCTCCTTATCTGTACTATTGTAGGTCAGTTTTCATTGCATTTGGGTTTTTTTTCTAGTTTGTTTTTCACCATGGCTTTTAGTTTTTGTTCCGATGAACATTCAGATCCTTGTTACCTTGTGTCTGTTCATGCACATTTTTCTCTCTAGCTTCATAGTTCATCAAGTTTTAGTTTGCTGCCTCACCACTCCCTCATTTCAAATGTTCTTGCACCTGTCTCATGGTTAGTTTCATTGGTGTTATTAGTTTTATTTCTTGTTTTGTTAAATTTTATAAAGTACTCCTGATACTTTTGCCTCCAATAGGAGTGATTTTCAGTTACTGTGTTTTCTTTTTAGCTTTTGTTACTGTGTTCCCTTATCAGCATTATTCTCAAATTATCTCTTAAATGTCTATATACATGTCTAATAAGCAGGTCATCGCCAGTCCCATCCTTTGTGCGTTAATTACACCCATTTCCTACCCAGCTTAATGTTTTAAAGCCCTTGCTAGCAAAAATGTCCCGGGAAAATTAATTCTGTCTCTGACCACAGAGTGCGTCCAGGTGTTCTACTACCAAACACTACCTATAACTTAAGACTTTCTCTGTTCTCTGCACTCAAAAATTAAGAAATAAATTACAGGCATTCTGAAGCATAAGCTTGGCAAGCATGAAGTTGTCAGAGCAGTCGAGGCTGTCTATGCTCGTAACCCGCACGATGCCATGCACCAATATGTTATGACAAACTTAAGCTTAAGAGACACAATTAGAAGAAGCTAAGAGCAGCCAGTTATCGGTTCAAGGGAGAGCAGATTGACAGCTAAGGAGAAGCAAAGCGGCACTGAAGATCAGCTTTGTCAGGAATATGGGGACGTGGCTTTGTCATCTCTCCAGAGCCCACACTCCATGCTTTTCCTTTCCAGGTCAGCATAGGATATAGGCAAGGAGCCAAACTGCCTGAAGAGGGGCAGCAAGTTCTCTCCTGTCTTATCCTGGGAGATAAGAGCAGAAGGGCTTTGGGCACAAGCCCTCACAGATATATATACATATATATGTGTATATATATATGTATGTATGTGTATATATATATGTATATATGTATGTGTATATGTGTATATATATATGTATGTGTATATATATATATATATATATATATGTATATGTATGTGTATATATGTGTATATATATATATATGTATGTGTATATATGTGTATATATATGTATGTATGTGTATGTATATATACTTACTAAGTGAGTAAGTGATTTATATCGTAAGTGATTTTATAACTTCACTACTCATGGTCCTGTGCAGCATAGCCATAAAAGTATTTTAAAGAGCAATATAGAAATAATGAAGGTGACCATTCACTCCCACTTGATTTCGCCCCACCATATGTGTAAAATACCTGAGGCAGTGTCAGGTGCTGGGTAGAAGGGGTGTGAAGTTTTAATGTAGGACCAGCTACTGAGGTTGTTTCTCCTGGGAGATTCTCCCAGATTCACTGGAGGAAGAACAACATTTATGACATGATTCCAACTCAAATACATCTGTCATACACTGTGTTAGGTAACGATTACATGAGCTTCTTTTGAGCATGTGAGCAGGCATAACGTTATGCTGGAGTATCGAGAAGACTCACAAAGGACCACAATGATGTGGTGGTGGTTGGAGGAAGGCAAACAGCCAAACCAGTCATGTATTATTTTGCGTAACCAGACTTCTTTACTTTATCAACTAACTTCCTCTTACTCCAGAGCTCTAGGTCATAGCGGCCCAACTTTTAGTCCAAGTAGTGTTTATCTTAAGGCTTTTGGTCACCTACACATGAACTCTGATGCGTTTCTGGGTGGCGTTTTTAAAGTTCACATTCAAAGATGCCTCAAAGAAGGGGCCATGTTCTCACCAATGTGGTGGGATTTCTGTGTTAAAAGGGCTTGGTCCCATTGTGGGCAGAAGCAGCAGGTATGTATGGTGAGTGTAGTAACGTGGTTTTACCTATCAGTGGTCTTCAAACATAACAACACACCAGTAATCATTCTACATCAATGTGAATGTGTCATTTAAACCAGTCCTTTTACAATTCAGTTTCACTTCCATAGCAATGAATAGTGTGAATATCACATCTCTGTAAAACAAGGAAGACACACGATACAGACAACCAAGAATAATCTGATCTGCATTGTGTTGCATCTGCACTGAGTAAGACTAGAGGTGAGAGCAGGTGGAAGCTCATTTTGGTATGTTAATAAGGCAAGAGTATGAGTCTGATAAAGACACAGAAGACTCTGTGTGCAGAAAAGTTGCGTTTGAGGTCAGTGAAGTGGTTCCAATAAGAGCTATTGTTTATTGTGATGACGGCTGAGCGTTCCCTGATCACTGGATGGGAATATTACAGACTGAGACACACCAGCTAAATCTAACACACATAGAGTGACAGTATTTTCAAGTTTAATGTGACACTGAGAGGGAAGAAACTCAATAAAATATTCACTCTCATGTTCTATAAACCCTCGACTGTGATTTATGAAAAAAAAACATCTTGTGACTGCAGTTAAATAAAAGAATAGATACTCTATTTCAGTGTAGCATTTTTGTCCTTGCACTCAAATGGATCTCAGCACAGTGTTGTGACACAGCTGTTTATCTATTCATTGCTATTATCTTAGTGTTGTACTGTATCTGCTCCCTTTCAAGGTTTGTCTTTTTGCATTTATTCGAATCCTTTTGCACACATTATGACTTGTAATCCATATTTATGTAACTACAAGCTGTAAATATTAATTTACAGCCACAGTGCTTGTAAACATTTACGTAAAGCATACATGAGTAAAAGTGAAGGTTATGAAAGATGAAAAGAGCTTATTTTCCATTCACAAGTTCAACCTTTCACTGCAAGTGGGAACATCAAGAAGCTTAGCTGAAAAAGAACGTTGGGGGATGGAGGCTTCTAGGATTAGATGTGACATTAAGATTTTGTTTTCAAGGGCCTTTCTCACGAAGCAGGATTAGTGGGTTACCAAGCTAAAGTTGAGCTTAGCCCTGGCTTTTCTGTCTCACGACAATGACTCAGTTTGAAGCTAAGCTAACCTGCTCATGCTGTGGGGACCAAATATACCATGAACTCTGTGGAGCCCCGTGGATGAAAGGGATGAAGGGAACATGATTGATTGTCAGAAATATAAATGTTTGCTCGGGCAACAAAGGAAAGTTACACTTTTCAGTGCATTTGCTGAATTTAATGTTCTGCTGCATATAAATTGAGCTGAAATTCATACATTGTAGTCAGGAGAGTGACTGAAGCAATAGATTGAACTCACATCCACATCAGGGCAGCCTGTAGGGGACAAAGAGAAAAGCAAACTTTGTGAATTGAAATTCTTCTACTGAGCCACTGTGAAGACATCGTAGTGTATTAATGAAAAAAATCCCCACAGTGCTTTAATGACCTGGCAGTGATAAGCCTATTTACTTACACATGCCGTTTTCCTCCAGCTATCTTTTTAGAGCTTGGCAGCAGCTGGTGTTACTTCTTGCTGTTTGCAATTTGGTGTTTCTCATATTTATTCATTACGATCATTTGTTCTTCTTTACAAACATAGTGTTACTGATCCACGTATTTCCTGTGGGTCCCATATTTATTGACTAGCAGTTTTCAGTCACTGTTACACAAATATCCAAACATTGTTGAACATGAAATGGTCCTGTACGTTTGTCTGATTCCCTCCATAAAGCATCTGTGAATCATTTCAACAGACGTACAGTAAGTTTTAGTGTTATTGGTTTGGCTTGTTCTTGCCTGAATACAGATTTCTTCTTTGCTGCAGGACAGTGGAGCATTTATTGAATCTATTTTAGTGTAGATTCTCTCATGTGTCCCATCCAATCATTATTTGCTGCCCCAATCCACGGGGCTGAATACATTTAAGCCCAAACATTAATCTCATCAAACACATATTTTCTGACAGTTTCCATTATTTGCAGCTGGGATTTTGGTTTTTATTATTTCAATAAAAAATGCATTTAATTGTATATTGTGCGTGTGTATTGCATGCAGTCCCATCCAAAGCAAGTGGATTTTACAGATGTCACATTATAATTTAATTACTCATGAGCCCACATTTGTAAATCATAGTGCATTCCCTACATTTTTTCTCTCATCTGATTATCCATCCTTCCATCTGCTATAACAGCCCTTCCGATTACAAAAAGACTGGATCCAATCCCAGCTGGTATATCCTGGTCAGAAAATCTAGTTACCTATTAACCTAACCTGCATGTCTTTGGACTGTGGGTGGAAACCACAGAACATGTAAGCTCCACACAGAGTGGCTGCACAAGGCTCGAACCCAGAATCTTTTTGCAGTGAAGGTTGTAGGTGACATTACCACACTGTGCTGCCCCTCATTTCATTAGTGTATGAAATATTATCAAAATTACACTTTAGCTTATTTAAATACTAAATTATGAAAGCATCTGTTTTTAAAAACCCACATAAATCTTCTGCTACCAAATTTTATACCACTTACATTGTTAGGTTCAATTAGATGTGAATTCTGTTTAAAGATTCATAGTCACCGTGTCACTGAATTTGCTGATTTTTTTTTTTCTACATGTCTGTGGTTGTATTCACAAAACACAACAGCAGTTCAATAGTGGGTTCGGTGGTGCACTCGACCACTCATTTGGTTTACAGGTCTTGAATAAGTAGAACTGAACAAGTGAAAAAAAACCTGTAAAACCTTTTTCTTCATGCGTGAAGACCGATAACTTGTTGAGTCAACCGTGGGGCTGTGGAGCAAGAAAGAAATTAGATCAGTCCTCTGTAGCAATCTCTACTTCAGGTTAGGTGTTTTTTTTAGCTGCAGTTGCAGCTTCTACCTCCGTTGTTTCCACTTTCAACCACCAGCTGTGAGAAAATTATCAATCAAAATTTTAATCTTTGTAAAGCATCAGCTTCAAACATTTAACTATCCTCCTACTCACTGCCTGGAAATATATTTCTGGTTCACCTTGTTGTGAGTTTTGTAAAAAGCTGCACTTATTCAGACATTGTTTGTGTGGTTAGTTGCTCAGCAAGTAGAGGCACATCTGGAGTAATCAGCATGATTGCTTCTGCGTTTTCTTTCCATTTAAAACTACAGACCTAACACAGTATACAGGACTATCATGAGGCGTAGAACAATATTAAATAATTGTAGTCGGTTTAACTTGAGGATTTGTCCAAGCTAAAGAAATGCTCATGCACTGAACCATCTCTGGCATCAAACTAGATTTCACTTTAAAAGCTACAGTTCTCTGTGAATCATTGCAAGTGCTCACCATCCTACTGTATTTATCTGATCTCCGTGCGCCCTCATGTCCTTGTGGGTGTCATTTTTCTTGCCGTCTCAAGACTTGAGGATGAAATTAAGTAGACAGCAGAGCATTTTCCTGCCAAACCCAGTGGCTTTGGAGCAAACGTCCTCTAGTTAATTCTTCAAAACTGAAACTCTTCAAACACTCAAACTATTTTCACAGTCATAAACCCAGCTCTATCCCTGTCTAGTTTGGGAGTGACAGTCTCTTTCTTTACCTGCATCTACACACATGCCTTAATATACCCACCCAGTGTTGGGAAGCAGTCTGTGGCTGCATCATTACAGTCACTGCCTGCCTGCTGTCTGTATGACAGTGTGTGTTGCTCATGTAAGGCTCCACTGAGTGTGTGGGTCTTTCTCGGTGTGACAGTGTCTGCTCAGCTGTCTGTTTGTTTTTCCTCTCTTTTAGACACCTGCTGCATTTCAGCGATTCAATGTGGCAGTGGCAACCTACTGTATGCTGTCAAAAGTGTCACATTCCACCTCGTCATGTTTCTTGTTTAATAATTGTCAGTTTCTGCATTATTGTTGTGTTGTACTACCTGCTGGTGAGGCATCTAAACCACTTGTTGTTTATAAGGGAGAGATTACGAACACAGTTGAATAATAAAAATATCAGATCAGATCAATTTCTAGTGTAAGATGGCCTCCATAGGTTGGATCAGGACGCCTGCTCACTGTTGATCTATGGTCAAGACCCTGAGGCAGATGCAGAGCACACTGCATCCTGTCTGGCATGGAAATGCCTCTGAATCACAAAATGCTGTAGCACAATGGAAAAATACATCTGGGCCACCTTACTGCCACTCTAAACTGTTTTTAAAGCTGTATTTTGCTTTTGAAAAATATAACTTTGTAATATTAAGCAGAAAACTTTCATCAAATTGCTGAATCTGAGATTAAACAGCAACAGAGAATCTGACAACCCAATGCATCACTGTTTACCATATAAACTTTTTATTTAATTTTTAAAATACGTTTGTTATTGCTCTGTAATGTAAGGTGTTTTGTTATCTCTCGCTCCTCTTTGAACAGGGTTCAAACTGAATCAGGCATTTGTGCCAGATGTTATGAAATTTCCTGGAGGGGTTCCTGAGATATTAAAATATGAGAATGGGATGGATGTGAGGTCACACTGATCTTAACCTTTGGCTTTTGACCCTCAAACTCAGTTCATCCTTGAGTCCCAAGTGAGCGCTTGTGTCAATATAAAAGACATTTCCTGAAAAGCATTCCTGAAACATTGCATTAAAAGAAAGGGATGGACATTAAACCATGTCCATCCCTGTCAATCAGAACAAACCATAATGAAGGAAGATGTATCAGCATGATGTGTAATTATTGTGATTTTAAGATCTACTGCAAAAAGGAAAAGTTGTTTCAGAGTTTGGATACAATTCTTGTTACTAGGATCAAGCTATTTTTTTTTTTTCTGCTCTTTTAATGGGATTTGCTGATAAAACCAAAAATATCACCATAACATGTGTATTGTTAATTATGTTTGAAGAAATAAATGCATCTGGCAAGTTGAAACGTCACCTACAGTAAGTCTAGCAGCAGTTGTAAAATCCTCCTTTGCAAACAGAAATCAGTGAAGTGATTTGAAATAAGAAAACTGCATATTAACTTCAAAAGTCTATGGATCATCATTTACACATTAACACATTTCAATACAGATCACATCTCAATACTGGGTGTAAATGTGGCCATAATCAGCAGTCTTCTGTCCCCGTCTGTCTGTAATTAGTGAAGACATCCATTGCCGCACTTGAGCTAGAGTCTGGGGCAACGAGCCAATAAATGCAAAATGTCAAACTAGATTTTTTTCTGTTGAATTGTGTACCATCTGTTTAGCTAAAGCCAAAAACATGACAACATGAAATGTTAAGTGTCAGCTATGGATGTAAATGATTTTCATTATTATGAATAGTCGATATTTAGTTGTTTTATTAATAGATTAGGCATGTTTGGCAGCAAGTTTTGCAAATGATACATTATTGTTCATAAAATTTATCATTGTCATTTTATGATTTGTTCTCTTTATAAAGGGACATGAGAGGTTCATAGGTGAACTGCAGCACATGTTAGCACAAGAACTCCAACATGAGAAGCTGAAAATAGCTTCACAATTTTAATAAGCAGTTTAATAGTTGTTATATATGAGTGTGTGGTGTACCTGCACACACAGCACTTAGAGTGCAGTAATAGCAGTCATATTCCGTCTGGAGGATAAATGATTGTCTCTGATTAGGTTTTATACCATGGAAGTAATGTAAGAGGATAGTCTAACCTGGGACTTAGGATGAGTGATGAGGCCTTTTGAACCTGCACAGGGCATACACATACGTTTTTTTAAATTATTAGTCTATGAATCTGTGGCATTTGTAAGGGAGCTTGGTTGTGGCTTAAATACAATGTCACTTCACTGCCTCACGTAAAGAAGTCACCCATCAAACAGCTGAGTATTAAACATGACATTACCAAGGAGTGGGATGTTGTTTGTCTATTGGTCTTGGCAGTAGGACAAAATAAAAAAAAAAAGGGGGATCAACCTATATAATATAAGTCAAATATTCAACCTTATTTAGTTGTGTTTGGTCCATTTAGCTGTGAAATGCTCCACTGTGTTCATAGTGTAGCTTCTTCTTCTCAGAAAGGCTTCAGCCAATACCTGTTCCTCCATCAACCTGTGAAGCTGCAGATTCCAAGGATGTTTCTCCAGACTCATCTTCTGATCAGATCATCTGTTAGTCCAAGCCTTGGACTCTAAGGAGACATTTGTACCATATACAATGTTCCCTCCAGGCAGGATAAACATGAGGTCACAGTGACCTTTAACCTTTGACCATCAAATCAGTACAAGTAGATACTTGTGCCAAAACAGAATAAATTCCCTGAAGGCTTTCCTGAGATATCTTCTACACAAGAATTGGATGGACGGACTGTGCACACACACACAGACAACCCCAAAACATTTTTATGCCTCTGGCCCCAGCTGTTGCCAGCACAGAGGCGTAAACATGTTTTAAATGCATTTGATGCAATACTAATCGACAGAAATTCACGATATAACTCTTAGAGTGTGATCTTTCTTTTTTTTTTACCAAAAACATTTTTTTATCCTTTGCCTTTTGCTTCTTTTGACCACCTTTCTTTCACCCTCCCTCTGACCTCTGACAGCATTAACACTCTTGAATAATTCCAATTAATGGAAATGCTCTCTGAGGTAGGTCTAATTACTTTTCCTCTGCCACTGCTCTGATGATGTGTCTGCTTCGTTCCCCTGGGTGTTACCTCCAGTAAATAAGAACATCAACCATTGTCTTAACTCCTTCTTTCAGCCATCTGTACTATGTGGTGTAGTATTTTGTAGTGTTCATTTCCCCAGTGAATACCACTTGTTTGCGAGCATCACCTCCACCCCGAGGCATCACTTATCTGTTTCCCTTATGAGGTCTCTTCTGTGGCGTCTTCCACAAGCACAAAACACTGTTCTTCTGGTGTTATGCTTATTATCTCTTTCCTGTTTTCACTCCAGAGTTTTGATGGCATGCACTTCATCCTTGTTATAATATCCACGTCCTCAGAAACATTGTGCAACACAAGGAGTTGAAAAATCTGCACTAAACCACGGAATCCGGTTTATGAGCATCTGATAAGAGCCTTCTTCACTACCTTTACAAAAATTGGTTTCTTTTCTTTGTAATTTCATCATTTCTTTGAACTGTCGTATAAAAATGTATGACTTTTGCCCCAATACTTAGCAAATGTGTGCTGCTACATTCATTTATATATACATGTCTAAAATGTCAACAGCACCCTTGTTATATTCTGCAAAAAAAGGAAATAAGGCATTAACAATAATAGGGTCAGAGGTCAAAATACTGAAAAAACATTATTTTAAATGGGTATTGGCAAAGTAATTGTTGGACATCCTGATTTTCCCTTGTGCCTCCCCTCTGTATTCCTGTCACGTCTTCTATCCCCTATCCAGAAAAGGCTAAAGCAAAAATGTTGCTTTACCTGCAGAAGACTACCAAGTGTCCACTTGGTTTTTGGCCTTGTTACCATGCTAAAAACTGCAAGGAAGCTGTGAGTCTCATTAAAAGATATACTATCAGCTCCCATGTGGTTCTCCATTAAACTGATGGTTAAGCTGAAGCCTGATACAGTGTATACACTAGGAGAAAGGCAACTTCCTTGGGGGCTTTTGAATGTTATTAGCTGGTGCCAGAGCTTCTGGTTGATTCCTAAAACATAACTGCACCCTGTTGTGTGCGGAAAAGTTCAGTCTTGACCTTGAGATAGAATAATCTCTTGGTCCAGCACAGTTTTCAGCTGCATTTCAAAGTGTTCATCAGTAAATGGAGTCAGATCAGTTGAAATCAAAACCAGTCCTTGAACACAGACAGGGGCTTCAATCCCTCACCCCATTTCTGTGCACCCACATCCCACCCAATCCAAGTCCCACACTTAAATCATGAGATGGTAACTGAAGCAAATCACTGACTATGAGATGTGATCAAAAACGTATTTTAAAATGATTCCAATATTATCTCTGTCCTGCTTTAATACAGTTAGTGATTAGGCACAGTTACCAGCAAAACCACAATGAATAATGATGAGTGGTACATTTATGATTCTTCTCAGCTTTAAACATATGACAATACAGGACTATAGATGATAGTTTCTTAGTTATTGCTGAATTTGGTGTTTCAGAAAAGACCAACTTTGTGACAGCAAGTTGTCATCCTGCATGTCACAGAATTGTTTGGTATAAATCTACATTTAGGCTTTTATTTCCCGAGCGAAATCTTCCAGCTGTGCAGCCTGACCGTGAATCCTACAGAGCGTGTTTGATTCAAAGATTCAGTTTGTTTTCAGCTGGAGCAGAAGGCCTGGGGACAGATGAAAACCTGTAACCCCTCCCTGTTATGACCACAGCTGTCATGTCTCCAAGGCACATGGGCAGATAAAAGCTTGTCTGTGTTTCTGTTGTGTGTGTTTGTGCCTGCAGTTCAGTGTTGCTTGGGGTCCAAGCACAAATCACCACAGTCATTATTCAAGCTGTTGAAAAAAAGACTCAATTTGTAGTGATTGTTACAAATTAGACTATGCTGACAGCACCTTCGTGTTTTCATCACTTCAGCATGGGGGGGCAGAATAAAACGAACACCTGTGTGAATATAATCCAATCCACTGTTACAACTACACCACAAAGCTACAACACCAAACATTAATCAACAGCTGTGACAACTTCAACAAAAAGACCCACAGAGGTGATCTGTATCCCAGAGCTGTTGTACTGTATTGTGTGGCACACATGTTCATTGTGTCCACATTCTGTTGATATGGCCATCAGATGAACAGTTACAGAAAAAAATCCATGAAAAACCCAGACACCTTTGTCTGCAGCGATTTAGGCTTAGATGAAATTCAACACTGTATTACTCAGCTGTCATCTTTAGAGCGTATTATATAGAGTCACGTCATTTTTACCTGAAAGCATGTGTGTCTGACAGCAATTAAGAATTTCTCCTTTATGCTGCTTCTTCTATTCAATCTTCAAAAGCACTAAATCACTACCTCTCTGCTCTCTACTCTCTTTGTTCAGAATGACTGAAGCTGCTTGCTTTAATAGAGTAATGGCCTCTAATAAGAACAATTTAGAAGTTGTTCCCTTTTTCTCTTTCAAAACCAGAAAAACAAAAGCAAAAGTGCAAAGAACGGTTTAGAGAACATTTACAATGTCAGAAATTACAGTTATAAGTCAGGTATCACAGTTAAAAATGGCTGTGACACTTGCATGCTCTTTTTTTGTTTGTTTGTTTGGTTTAGGCAGTTTTCCACTTCTGCAGCTGAACAAAATTTGTGTTAGCATTATATTTGCCAACTTGCCTGTTAGTGCTCCTTGTCAAATTCCCCATCCTTCTAAAATTACACACACTGTACAAAATATGAAGAGTAAAGCATCACAAATTTTTAAAGAACATCCAAACCCTTCGGGGGTAATGTTGGAATAAATTCTCTTGACATGTTCCATAATAAATATTGTTACTATTAGGAAATATCGCTACGCTGTCTCTGACTACGTTTTTTGTTTTGTTATGGAGCTGTTAGCTTTACTCTTTCAGTATAATATAATGTACTGCATGTTGACTTCTAGTGCCTGTTTAAGATGTTTGTACAGATTTCCTAGTGTGAACAACAAATTAGATGGTAACATAAAATGTCAGTATCAGCATTAGATTTTATTAAGAAGCCACATCTGACCAAATGTGCTTTTATGAAATGCTGTGTTCTGCATGCAGCTGAATTTAAACATCTGTCTGCCAGCAGATCTTATTATGAGAAAGTCGGTCACAAGGAAAATCCTTATTTTTCCTTAATCTGTTCTGTCCTGTGCCAGTCAGAAGGTTATTACAGCCTGTGGTGAGGATGTCTACAGGTAGTCTATAAACCTGGATAAATAAAAAAAAGTCTAACACAAGTAGCTTCTGTATTTATGAAATTAGAGAAGATGAAAAGACCCATTGTTGTAATTATTACATTTCTGTATGGAAACCCATTTTCCCATTTCTTTATTGTAAGCCCACTTGAAAATATTATTTCTAGTGAGTGTATCTGAAAAGCATAATTTTTGCAAGGTTGCAGGGTTTTTTATGAGTCGTGAGGCAAAAATTATTCTAAAATGTGCCCAGCTATTTTCAGAAATTATTGCTATTATACTTTCAGTGATCTTTCTTTTAGGGAATAACCATGAGCAGAAAATAGCAGACTTTGAGGAATAGTTCATATTAAATTACTATACATCCTCAAATGTTCAGGAGGTGTCGGCAAGCCTAAAAGCTCCTTTGGGGTGTAAGGATTAGAGCTTTAATGTGAACTCCATGGATTATGCAAGTTGTTTGCTGTGAAAATGTGACATAAGGCCAATAAAGGCCATGTTTTAAAGTAGTATAAAGGTATTCAGTGTCACAGTTTTGAAAAATGTCACAAAATGTAGTAGCAAATGTGTTTTTTCAACGTGGTAGTATGAGCACTGCTGTAAGCGTCTACTCAGCATGTTTGATGAAAGCTGAATTTTCAGGAGAGCAAAGTGTAGTCACTACAAAATATTATATAATGCTAATGTTTAAATAAAACTAGACAGGATTAATAATTACTTTGCATAATTTTTACTCTTCAGTCATTGAAATATATCTGTCTTGGGCAAAAGTTCACTTAGTATTCTCCACATTAATGGTGTAAAAAGAAATCACTCAAATATCCATTATGTGGAAACTGAAGTCAGTTTAATAAATTAATATGCTAATAACAGTCCATAGTTTTTAAAATATAACTATGTTCCATGTCCATCAATATCTGCCATTGCTCTA
>OMLM01010308.1:0-28417 GCA_900302695.1 Helostoma temminkii | reverse complement strand
TATATTTAAACATTTATTTTGAAAATATGTTTAATTAACTACATATCTGGTGGTTGTTTTGGAATTAATAAGGTTAAGAGGCTAAGTGCCTCAGCATATCCTTTGAATGTTTTCGGTGATCTTTGGTTCTCTTCATGTTTTATCTAATTCATTATAAGACTGTATCTATATGTTATATGTTTAGTGTGTAGATACTGAAATGATGAACGCCATTCTAATGTTCTTTCCTGTAGTTGTGTTCTACTCCACAACCATCGTGGTGCCATAGTGATAGAATCGATCAACACTCTGACTCTGGATTTAGAACTAATAATTAATACAATTTAGGCCTGATTCTTAATATTCAGTAAAAAAAAAAAAAAAAAAAACACAACCACCACAGTCTGATATGTACACATCACATCTTTCCAATATTCCAGCATGAATTTTTTTTGTGTGTTTTGCTGGGTTGAGTTTTGTGCATAAGTTTGAAATAATCCACGTTATAAACCTGCTGCTACTTAACTTCTTCAAGTTACATATGTTTTTGTTTGTTTCTTATTTTATTATATTGTTTTTTATGTGAAAAATGTACAAACTTCAATTTAAAGTCCAAGACATCAGAAATGTGTAATTACAAAAAAATTGAATTTCTTCATATCGTGATGATTCCTCATTGTATCCCAGTAAAACTTTGTACATTTAAATAAACTAATCTGTCTCTCTGGAAGACTAATTAATGGATGTTAATAACCGGATGTCACAGATATTTTTTTTGATCAAGCACCATAAATGCAGCACCTTAGCTGCTAGTTCTGTACAATAAGAATCACTTTAAGCACTGACTTTAGGCCTAGTCCATACCTTTTTTTTGTTATACATTGGCACAGGCATGGGCACAGACAGAAGCTGAGACTCATACAGCCTCAGGTGCATAGAAACTATGAATTGAGTTATCCACTTAACATAAAGACACAGTCTCTGTGTGTGTGAGTGTGTGAGAGGAGATGGTTTGTAAGGACAACTACCAGAGAGAGAGTAGCAGAAAATGGGTCAGCTATTATATTTGGCTTGTAACCTCCGTTGAGGAAAGCCCAACAGAGGCTTAATGTTGTGACAGAGAGTCACTCACGGTCTTTATTTCTCTGTGGCACGCTCCCTCTGCTCACTCCTCCTCCACTCTCTCTCCATACTTTTGTCCTTGTGTCCAGATTTTAGTCAGTACACCAATTTCTGAGTTTGACTTGCTGATCAAATTAGCTCCAAAATGATAAACACATTTATAAATAGTAATAATTATACATTTGTTTTTTACTATTATGTTTCATACTCATACAGTTCTACCTCTGTGTATTTCAATTTAATCTTTAATGAAATTATTCCTTGGCATACAATGTGGAAGCAACTAAAGATTATTAATTAATGTAGTTTATGGAATATCACAAAAGAAAGAACAAATAGGGAAAAACACACAACAACTTATTACAGTCCAGGATAATAGTTTTAAATATGATTTTTGGACCAAAAGCAACAACCCCAGATATTTAATATAATTAAATAACCTTCTGTTTAAAATGTGTAGAGAACAGGAAGCCTTCAATTCATTTTGCTTGAGAAATAACTAAAAAAAAAGACTTTTTTTTTTTTATATCATTAAAAAAAATGTATCTATCAGACCCCATTCACAGTTTGGCACACACATGCTGTGCCCCAGATTACTTCCTTCTGACTGTAATATACACTGTACTACAGTATGTTCACCTATTTTATTTTAAAGTTTGAATTTTGAGGATGAAATTAATGTCTTACAATATACTGTAGAGTGAAAACTAAACAAAAAAGTAGTATTAATGGCATCATCATAACCCAATAAAAATAAAAAATATTCCATTTTGTAGATGTGAAAATCACCAATGTGTGATTCTACATCTGATCGGTGATGAGTGAATGATCAATGCGTGTCACAAACTGAGTGTCTATTATATCTTATATATGTCTAAGTATAGGAATTATAAATTCTATATTTATGTTTATATACATAAGTATGTTTATTACATAAAGATGATTTGACAAAGAACTGTTGCTCAGGATTAGACATGGCCTCATTTAAAAAATAAACCAGCAAAAACTTCAAATTATGTCAATTTATGATAAATGTGCCAGAATAACATACGGTTTGTACACTGAGTATTCACGAATAAATAAAGGCTGTCACTTTCTAATTACTAAATATATTGTAATAACCAAGCAACACTAATAATTAATGCAATTAACCAAAATTTTATGAAATTTCTGTCACTGTCTCAGGTAACAAAAGTGATGATTTAGGTACATGTGAGAGAGATAGAGAGAGAAATAGAGAAAGAGAGATAGAGAGTCTATGTCACCATAGTGACGGTCACTAATCTTACCCCTGGCATCCTGCCCAGAATGCATCACTCCCACTCAGCCACCCTCCCTCTGTTTCTTTCCATCTCTCTACTTCTCCAAGTCTGTTTATTTGCATGTCCGTCTCTTTTCTTTTTGTCTCTTCTGATGCCTAACAATAGCTTTAATTAACTTTCATTTTTTATACAGAAGGTTGGTTTTGGTGATGGTTGTGAAAAATAAATCCAAAAAAGAAATACGGTTAATCTCATTCAAAAGAGCTTTTCACGGTGGACATATTGACTTGCAGAATGGCCACAGGTGTATTAAGTGATATTAATGACAGCTGTGTTCCACTCAGGCATTCCTGTGGGCCCTTCCACTGAGTCAGCAAGCATAACAAGCCAGTGTTGTTATTTGTTACAACAGTGTTGATGAAGCAGAATTCAGGCAGAGCAGGGAAGTTGGGCTTGTATTGGTTGATCAACATGAGCTGTTTGTAATATGCTTTACAATGACTGGCTCATTCACATCCAACCATATTTATACCATACCAAGATGTACCATATACATGTATAATATGGACACTGTTTGCTTCCGCTGCTTCTTCACCACCACAGTCTATAAGGTTAGGGATAGTTTATCCTAGATGATGGCAAGAATGTGTACCCACACAAACTTCTACACACTTCTTTCATATATGAGATTTCCTATGTATGCTTGTTCCTAAAACAGCTACTTAAGGCAAATTAAATTGTAAATCCCAAATCTAAAACTAATCTAAAACTGTATCTGCTTTACACCTATCGGGACAGGGCTCAGTATGGGAAAAATATAATGTTAGCCGTGATTAACGTGCATCACATCATACAGTGCATCACAGCTTGCTGTATATATGGCTCAGTAGCCACACACAGCTCAGGGGTTCTTCAAATTCCACCAGATTGGTGGGATTTGACTGTTACCTCTTTTTGAAAGTTCATTACACTATGTCTCTGACTTCACAGCACAGCTATAAGCATTAACAACCGCTACAGTGTCTCTGTATAAGTGTTATTCCTGATTTTGCAAGTCTAAACTCTAAACTAAACCATGTTGGAACTAGTTTTCATGTCCAAGAGCTGGTTCTTTGGCTGTAGAAACACAGAGAGCTGGTTCAAAATTAAGCACTAGCTACGGACCAGCCCTGGAACTGGGTCTGTGGGAAAGCAGTATGTGACAACTCTCCCAAACTTCTTCTGCACCCAGGTCTTGCTGGACTTTGAGGTTCGCTTGGCATCATTGCCCTTCTGGAAGGTCAAATGATGCCCAAGCTTTGGCTTCCTCAGAGACAGCCTGATGTATTAACTCAGGATGTCCATCCATTGCTTTCCACACAGCAAAGCAGCCCCTGAGCATATACCAACACCCAACCATGTGTCGAGTGCAAGCCGTACTCCCATGGGATTAGTGAGGCACTGAGGTTCAGGTGAGGCCAGCTTTCGCTCTCACTCTTGGTATCCAGTGTACGTTCTGGCCGGGATCAGCCATAGGGATTAGTGGAAATTAAATCCACTACACACAAGAACAAATCAGTTTATCACTACTACCTGTTCTGTGGCATCATAAAACGTACAAGTCTAAGTCTATATTCAGAATCAGATTAATATACCTTTCGTTATTAGTGAGTATTTACGGTGGCTGCAGTGTCCAAGTGCATAGTATTGAACGAGCATATACAGAGACAGCACAGAGATGTACAATATACTGCATGAGGCTTTTCCTTCTCTGCCTGATGGAGTTTCACTGCCTCTGTTTCTGTTGACACTGACTGTATTTGTTGCAAATAACAGGTTTGCCTCCTCATCTGATTAAATTACTGTACACACATTCTGTGCTTTCTGTCAGAAACACAGATCGTTTTGGCACAAATAAATCTCTCAACGAAACTAGCTCAATTCATATGTGAATAAACAATTTCATATAAGTACAGAACGATTTGCATGAAAGGGTCCACACAAGCTTGCAAAGAAGAGGTTATACATTATATGGACAAAAGTATTTGGCCACCTGACCATTACACCTCATATTTTAATATATTTTAATATGAAGTTGGTCCCTGTTTTGCAGCTATAGCAGCTTCCACTTTTCTTGGAAGGCTTTCCACAAGATTTTGGAGTGTTTCATTCATTTTGTAGAGCATTTATGAGATCAGGCACTGGTGTGGCTCGCAATCTCCGTTCCAGTTAATCCTAAAGGTGCAAGATTGGGTTGAAGAGAGGGTTCTGTGTGGACCATTCAAGTCCTTCCACACCAAACTCATCAAACCATATCTTTATATTCCTTGCTTTGTGCACCAGGGCACAGTCATGTTGGAATAGAAAAGGGTGCTACCCAAACTGTTGCCACACATTTGGAAGTATAGCATTGTCCATTGTCTTGGTGTGCTGAAGCAATAAGATTGTCCTTCCCTGGCCACACCCTGATAAATAGTCCCATTATACCTCCAGGTGTGTCCAAATACTTTTGTCCATATAGTGTATGAGCGGCGAATTGCAAGGTGATTTTTCTGTCAACTTCAACTAAGCAATGAAAAATAGTTTTTTCATGCTTTCTTCCCACAAAGAGGCTAAAAAGACTGCTGAGGCTCGGACTGTTACTGTGACCATCAGACAAAAAGCACAGTTGCACAAACAAATACCTGAGGAGCTGAGACTGTAGCAGCCAGAGGATGGGACAGGAAGAGAAGAACAGATAGACAGCAGCCTGCAGGATAGGAAAAGGGAAAGGGTGAGGAGGAGGAGGAAGAAGAACAGGGAGAGGAAAAGGAAAAGAAAGGTGAAAGGGAGAGGGAGGAGAGGTGAAGGAGAGGAAAGGAGGGGTTACCGGTACTCCTGCAGCCATGGCAGACAGTAGTTTTTGTCTCCATCTGTCCTTCCCTGTCACTGTCCCGTCCTCCTGCTTCTCTGGCTGCAAGACAGAGGGACAGGTTACACACACACATGCACGCGCACAGACAGACACACACAGAAACTACACTTATGCCAACAAAAAGACGGGCATGATTACTGTATGCTAATTGCAATGTGATTCTAGTATTACACTGCACTGTAAAACGGTCCAAGATGTCCTACGACTAGAATCAATAACACAGAGACAAACAACAGTGAATTGGCAGTAAAAAGTATAGTTTAGATAGTGAAGTATAGTATCGCTTTAAATAAATCCCCTGTGGCAGAACTGAATGGTGCCTCTTTTCTCAAAACACAACGAATACACTATATGTTAAAACAATCCTATAGGATGTTTCAGGTATTGTACTTTTAACACAGGATCTGCTTTTAGGACAGTGTGGCAGTGATCTTGTATCATGTGAATTAGTTTCACTCAGGCTCACTTGTCCCTATACCAGAGTATGTGGGCCAACAGGACTCGATGTGATTGACCCAGTTTAGAAAGGGAATCTAGATCATTCCCAATTATTAGATTGTCACACTAATGATTGCCTCACACATTCGAAATCAGTTCAGGAATCGTATGATTGCAACAGTGACTGAGTATTGAAGCTGCACTGTTTTGATACAGTATATATAGTACTTTTGCTTATACTACAATCATGAGACATGATGACAATGCGTGATTTTAAAACCTAGTGTTATTCTAATGAGTGCCACACTTTGCTGTACATTGTTAAGAAATACCTTATTGTCTGTGTTGGCAGTCCGGCCCAGCTAAGAGAATAAAATTCATAATTTTTTATATTTTAAAATGAAACTCATGAGTTTCATTTTATGTAAGCTTTGCGGGAAATGTGGTCCTAAGCATTCAAATGACAAAGGTTTCTTCCCTACCTCATTCTTTTTCTTCTTTTTTTTATTTTTTTGCTTCTTCTGTCTCTTCTGGAGGAGAATAGTCTCGTATTTTGGCCTTGGATGCTCCTGGAGGGAAAACAGTGAGACATTAGTTAAATTTGTGGATAGTATGCACATGCTTATGTGTGTTTCTGTGCATTTTCTGCAAGATTGTGTGTTTTTTACCAGCATCACTGACAATCATTCCCCACTCGTAAGAATGTATTTTAGGTCATTTAAATGTTACTATTCCACTAAAGATATTGCAGTTGAGTACAGTTCCTACTGACATTGTAGAAATTAATAATCTTTAAAGATCTTTAGCAAAATATTTTCACTGAATGCTCCCAAAGTAAAAAAAAAGTTTTTTAGTTAAAGTTAAAAGTTCTGTGTTGTGATCTGATTGTTTAGTTTCAATATACCTATGTTAATATGGAGCACATTATTTTTGTGTAAGTATGCAGACTTATATATTCATACATGTGCATTTTTTCCATTAATGCCTACATACATCTATAAGCCATACCATTAAATCCCACAGGTGGTTTTGAGATGAACAGGGGTCAGCATGAGCTCTCTGACCCATCTGAAGCTGCACAGGTCCATACACAACCAGCTGTGATACACTGTGTGCTCTGATCATGGCTAGCGTTATATTTTAGATTCTGACTCCTGTACATTACAGCAACAGACCACACGTGGGATTTGATGTTGTGGCTGATCGGTGCATGTTCTAGTGTGTGTGTGTGTGTGTCTCGTGTGTGTGTACTCGTGTGTGTGTATGTACCTCATCGTCATCTGTGCCTGTCAGACCCCAGTTGAAGCTCAGACTGATCTGACGCCGCTTCCAGTGCTCCAGGAATAGCACAGCTACACACACACACATCGGAAAATAATTATAATTTCATTTTGTCTTAAAGATTCATATCATTTTCAATACATGTACATGGGCTACCAGATGCACTTTAAAGCCCACCCCCATGTCTTAAGAGCATAATACACAAGGAAACAGTAAATTATCTTATCTATCATATCTTCTAAAATTGCATCTATTCTTTCCTAATTAAAACATGGAGAACACATATTTTTAATTTCAGTTTGTGTTCAACCTACTGATGTGATTGTTCTTTCATCTTAGTAGTCGTAGTTTGTGCTGCTGAGGAATTGCACTCTATTAAATAGAAAGGTGTGATTTATTCCAGCATCATTGATATATACTGAGTGGGACTTTCTGTTATACATAAAAGTAACTGTTTAACCTATTTTAACACAAATAGTTGCAAGTTATTTTGTGTGTTTTGTGAGTATTAAAAACTACAAATCATGTAAGACTATGGAATGCTTGTGCTTTAAATTATACTTTTCTGCACCTTTAATGTGTGCTGTTTCAGCCTGCTGCACTTGGTGGAGGAGATCTAAGATATTAATGAGCAGCTGCACATTCATCCCACCTGTTCACAAACACACACGCACGCACTAACAAACAACACGTAACCTCACCCCACAGAGACATAAAGATGGCAAAGAAGACGGTGGCGGGGTTGTCGAAGAGGTGTGAAGCTCTGGCTGTGCCACAGGCAGTGCTAAGGTGCCAGAAGTCACAGGCTCCGTCACATAGAGGACACATCGTGAAATTGAGATGCTCGTCACACATCTCCAGACTGAGGAGGGAGGAAATCAATTACGTCACAGTGCACCTAGGTACAACAACATTACTGCAATGCCATTTTAAAATTGAGCATGAAATAGGAACTACTTGCTCCTTAGCAAGTGTAAATTTACCTGCCATCTGTTGAGTTAGTACTATTAGTCCTAAGATCCCTGTGTCTGTTACAAGAATGGAACCTTTAACACATAACCACAAGCTTTTCTGCTTTGACCCTATTCATAGTCAGTGTGGGCTGAATTATCAACCTTTTGCTTCATGACACACTGCCAGCCAAATCTTCTGTGTTCCTCCCACAAAGCCATATCAGCAGGTGTCTGGGCAGTCTCTGTGTAATGTGTCTATGTGTGAATACATTATGGTGGCAGAAAGAGATTTTTAGAGTCTGTACTGTATTTCACTGGATACCAAACTCCATTTATCACATTATGAGTCTTCAGTGAATTTCGTTCAGTTTTCTTCTTCTACTACTTAAAGCTAAAAGCTTGAAGACATTTAAAGACAAATGAGCAAATGCATGTACCTGGGTATGTTAGTATCCACTGTTGCCACCCCATAGCCAAACACAATGATCCCCACTATGGAGGCTGGTATTAGCAGCTGAGTGTAAACACCAAGCCATGCAAAGTAAAGGCCAATCTTCTCCCCAAAGTACTTCCTGTGGAGTCAGAAGTAAGAGAATAACAGGTGAAACAGACAGTGGTCATGTCAGAGAAGACTGTGTGGAATTAAGCAGCCTGCAACACAGGTGTGAGAACTCTAATGCTGTGTGAGCTTAAAATAGAGCAAGTAATACTTAGCTTAGGGCTTCCATTCATTATGTTGAGCCTTTACAAAGCTCTTACTTTCTGGTTTGTTTACAAATTTCACCCTCTTTTCTAGGATTGACAGACCTAAGCCTCAGCAATGGACTTAACTCTAACAGAATTTCAGCAAGTCTCTGGTGATGCCAGATACCTGTTTTTAACCCTCAATAGAGTTCTAATATGAGACCTTTAAACCCTGCCAGATAAGTTAAATGCCTGTTAGCTACGCTAGCAATAATTCACTGCAACAATTGTAACAACAATTCAATAAAACGAAACAATTAGGGTCTGTTGATGTAACTAATGTAATTTCCACATTCAATGCTGCGATCCCATTACAGTACCTGACAAGATCAATGGGCTGGTACTTGTAAAAGGCTGAGTATCTGGCCCACTCGTCATGCAGAATCTGACAACAGGCAGGAGAGAGAGAACAAGTCAGTGTGGGTGTTTACTGTCTTGCTGAATGTTTCCCAGTTGTATTGAGTTGAAAATCCACAAAGAGGCCTCAGAGAGAGATATATTCTAACTGATTGAGTTAATCTTCTGGGGAGAGACCCTAGCAGCTGCAGGTTAAGGTACACTCTTCTGAGGTCATTTGAAATACAGTAAGGAGAAGAGGAGGACAATAATTTTATGAAGCTTCACATTGTTGATGCCGACAGAATGTAATGCAGCCACTAGTCTGACTGAATGTTCTTTACATTTTGTATTTATACGTTTTTTGCTGTGCTAACCTTTATTCCTAAAAAGAGCAAAGAAAATAAGATGAAGGTCATGTATATATAAGAATCCCTTCCTTTTCTGCTGGAAGTTAATCTTGTACAGATGACTTTTAGATAAGAGAGATTAGTAAGTACTACCTGAAGATATGTGCTTTTGACTTTTTCATTAGACCAACAAATGGAAAAGAGGTGGAAGAGAAGAAGGTGTAAGAGGGGAGTTTACCTGTCTGTCGTTTCTTTCCTCAGTGTCTCCAGTGACCCTAAAGTCTCCCTGAGGGGTGAGAGCAGAGGGTGAAACCATGAGTGTGCACAGGAATACAGGCACACAAACACTTCCTTACCCAGTCAAACAATTAGACGCAGATACACACAAACGGTCAAAATACACTTACACATAACAAACCATTCAACATATATGACAACTCTTCAGCAGGCAACACTTTGTGATGCACACAGCGTTCAGAACACAAGCATTTAAACAGATGAGCCACTATTTTGCTGCTGTTTCACACCCAAATAATCCAAAATCCTGTGTTTGACATAATGGATTGTGAAACTTATTGCTTAGTAAAATGCCAATTCAGTTGAGAGCAGTGGCAGTAAAGACAGCTTTCACTTTTAGCTGCAGTGGCAAAGTAAATGATCTAGCAACTGTGATGCACTCTCTGCAAATTAAATATTCTAGTAAAACAAACCAAAATCATCGAGTTCCATGTAGCAATCCCAAACCTCAAACTTACATCATGAAGAGGGAAGGCAGCGTCATACACGCCTTTAGCTATCAATGTGCTGATACCTAGAAAATAGAGAAAGCAGAGAGGTCAGACAAGCTCATGAGAGTCACTCTGAAGAAATATCAACAGAGCTGATTATTGTGATCCAACTAATAAACAATTTGTTAAATTCACAAGTTAAGTTTGTATTGAAACACACAGCAAAAAATAGGGCACTCTCAAGCCATCAAAGGCTGTTTTCACTCAGGGAAATAAACGGGAGCGATACATTTAGATCTTTTCTCCTTTTTTTGATTATTATGTCCTCCTGAAAGTGTATTTTATGTAAGAATGTGTAGTGTATTACGGGTAAGCATCATAAGCTTGTCTTTAGCCTACACCTTTTTGATCATATATAATATAAGTTAGTGGAGAATATTTAGTGTGTGATTGAAATTAAAAAAAAGAAAGAAAAGAAACAGCAGATGAAAGATAAAAAAGTATTTTTCCTCCCCCTGCTCTGTCATTCAAATCCAATTTTTAATTTGCCTTTCACAGAAGCCCTGCACCCTCCAAAGAGAATATGTGATATTTGTCAAGAGCAAGATCATTTTCTTTTCCTCAAAAAACATTCTAAATAAAAAAAGTAAAGTAAAGTTTTAAATTCAAGCGGCTGGAAATGTTTGAATTATTGGCACTGTCAAGCAGCCACGTTCACTTTTACACTTACACACAACTAAGAAATGAGTTTATGCCAAATGGCTTCAAGCTGTGGTATGAAACAAGTGGTAGCCATTGTGAAAGAGCACCTTCTGTTATCTATCTTTTATCAAGTGCTGCACACTGCACTTCTAATGTGAGATTCTATTGATTGCTAAGATGAAACCCCTCTCCTCACTTGCTCAGAGTTAGTATCTTGTCCACAGACGCCTCAGCTGAGTGAGATCCTGGAGTTTGAATTTTTCATGAAATCCATTGTTTTCATGTTGCCAGTCTTCCCCACTAACACATCATCATATCAGCTCCTTGTTGGTTCTGTCTGAAAATGGAATTTAACTGTTTTTCTCCCTCCATATTGGTCATGGAGGCTAAAATTCAGCCACATACCAATTGTTCCCTGCACACCAGCTGCCTGTGTGTAGGACAGACATCAGGTCATACCCTGCAGCCTGCACCATTTTTAATTCTGTTTTTCAGTGTCAGGCAGACTGGGACTATGCTAGGTGCCACTTTTAGTCTTTGGAAAATTTTATGTGGGACGTAATGTGCCTGACCTGTCAAGGTTAGGGCGGACACTGACACATCAGATGACCTGGCACCCAGAACTGACGCTTTCATCAAAGTAATTAATCAATGAATTATCAGTGCCTCACAGGGGACCGGGACCCATGCAGTGATTATATGTGCTAGTAATGAACGTCATGACCAACTGTCACACAAACGCACAGAAACACACATCTACAAGAGCAAGAATGCTCATTCAACCAGCTAGAACAACCACAACTCCCATAGGCCCCTGCTTTTCCGGCTCAGCCTGACCCAGGAAGTGTGACCCACTTGTAGAGGAAAGGGAGAAGAGCACACATCGAGAATAAAGGCTAAGTAGAAATCAGAGAAATCAGTCCACCCATTTATTCTCTTTACCAGTATTTCCAAGGGTGTCAGGTTGGATGCAGCCAATTCCAGCTGACAAAGGGCGAGGATAAAGAGAAAATAGAGGTTAAAAAGATGCAACTCTATTTTCTCCCTTCTCCTTGCCCCGCAGCTCCATCAGTACCCGCTGGCTGAGACCTTCTGCTGTGAATGGATAGCCAACCAGACATATGGTGGACACTTGACATAAAACGAGTGTCAGCTCATTTCTATAGCACCGGTAGGTCTCACAAACGCAGAGGCAGGTGTTATGTCCATGTTGTTAAAATGCACCTAGGGCAAGACCTAAATTACCCTGACACAGTGTGGATTGGATGACATGCAGTTCATGTAGAAATTCCCTAGGGTCATTCATTAGTAATGCAACCTTAAATTTTTATTTTTTTTTAAAGGCAATCATTCTGTTTGTGTTTTGTACATATTTTGTACAGAGTTAGAGATTTGTTGTTGTCACTTCAGTCAAATTTGTTCAATTTTGTGCGTAAAAGTCATAAACAACTGACTCAGTTGCTGAGGTAAGGTTGGACTTTTAATTGCTCATTGTCCCGATAGACGTGTGTTAATGAGCAAGTCTCTTTCCAGGAACAGGCCCCTGGGTACAGGGTGTTGCTAGAAAGCACAAACAGGCTCTGTCAACCGTTCCCAAACAAATTAGACTTGTGTAAATGTTGGTCTCATCCAATTATCCAATCATCACACCTCGTGTTTGGGCAACCAACTGACCTCCACTTCACTTCGCTGAACTTTGGAGCGTTTCAGTCACAAATCGACCTGCAACTGCTAATATGCACACGCAATCTGACAATCATAACATTGCATAACCACTCAATCCATATTTTTTATCCCACATTCTGTAATGCAATAAAGATATTTACCAACTTATAGAGGTTAATTAAAACGTTCATTCTGCAGGAGGATATTATTTTTTTAGCACATTTTAAAGGTAAAAAAGTCTAATATAACAAGTAACTTATTAAATTATTACTTTATTAGTTCCAGGTGGAACCCTGGAACAATATGATAAATTCATTTGTGTTTGCCTTTTACCTTTAAAATGCCTCCGCTGATCATGTGGACATATAAATGTTAAAAACCAACAGTGCTGACAAAAGCAATTACTTTCCAATACTCAATTAACTTTCTTCTCACCTATGGTTTGACACGTTCGTACACACACCGTCCGTCTCAGGATCTCGTACACCTAAAAGAGGTTCAAGTCTATTAAACTGGAAATATAAATGTATTCTTTCCCAAAAACTACAGCACGAGGAATAGATTAAGAAAGAACTGAGCACTTACTATTCGACCCCTTGTAGTGTTGTCAAAGAATGTCTCTTTAGATGTGATGTTGTACCTGAAGATATAACAGTAATCACTAAACATTACACCCAGTCAGAAGACATACTGTAGTTCTATTAAAAACACTATGTGATTGGTCAACTCCACCCGTTAACTCATTGGAAATCCAAAATCTAACAAATCTACTGACAAAATCTGATGACATCGTCGTTATTAATTTATCTTAAAGCATAAGTCATACTCTCCAAAACTGTAAACTACCATAATGTGTTTGTGTGTGTCAGCAATTAATAGAGAGAAAGAGCTCTTGTATTTGTGTGTGTGTGCGTGTTTGTGTGTGTGAGAGTCTCACAGGTGGAGCTTTTCCCTGGAGAAGGAGTGTGAGAGAAACTTGGTGCGTCCCTGGTCCTGACATGGCACTTTGGGCTGGAAAGGTTGGTTCAGTTTCTTCCACACTGTGCTCATACTTGACCCAAAGCCAGTTTCCTCTTTAAGCTCATAGCTCTGATCAAACACAAAACACATAATTACCTTACTGTTTTCCAACGTATTCATTCTTAATTTTTATTCACTGGGTAGGTCTGTAGATGAAACCTAGAGAAGTATTTTTTTTACTATGATCCACACCGTTTTAGTGGGGACTCTAATCTTGAGAAATTCAGCCTCTCGACACAATACTGGCCAGGGAGCGTGCAGGCGGGTGAAGCTGGGGCCATGGGCCTTTATCTGAAAAACAAACAAAGCATAAGTTGCAGTATAATGCTCATGTGGCTTAATTCAGTCTGGTATGAAACAGAAAGATCAGAGACAGTAGCTGCAAGTTAGTGCTTTTTGTACATCTCCAGTGCTGGATGAGCTGCAAATGGGCCAGACTTGTTTCTCCAAATGTATCCTTCAAACAGACACAAAGAACACAGTTACATGCTGTGTACTTGTACTTTGAAGTGTCTCAGACAAAGTTTATTTCTAAAAGTATTTTTTTACACCCCAAACTAATGTATTGGGAATTATATTACCAGATTGCTTGGCTGAAACTACCTGCTGTATAAAACTGGCTTACCAGACCATCTGTCAGTACAGCTTTGCATTCCAACATAGCTGACAGACTCTGTTTTAGCAAGAGAGACCTCAGTATGTGCAGTGCTTCATTGTAGTAAGCATTGTAAAATTGTTATATTACAGCTAAAGCCCAGCATTTGAAAAAAACACAGTGCTGAACTTAATCTTTACATTTGACTTGAGACATAACCATTCCCTGCAGTCGTCCTGGCCAACTAAAATTATTTGGCCGACCAGTATAGCCAGCAGCATTACCAGTATGGCCAGCAGTATTACTCTGGTGTTCATAAAAGATAGATGGAGCCTCTGTTCCTAAAGCAAAGCCTAGAGCTCTTCTCTTCACGCTCTGTTGTTGCTGCCTGTTCCTGACACATAGCATGCCTCCTTGTTCCCATCATCATCTCCACCAAACAGCATTTAAATCACATCCTGACTCATTTAGTGTGTTCTGCTAATAAATCATGATCCAGTGCCCACACACTAATTATTTTATATACAGGTGCATTAGCAAAATTTTACAATTGGCAGCTCCAAATAGAATCATGGTTAATTGAGTGGATTTTGGCAGCAATAAGGATAAAAATAAAAAAGCTGAACATGTTAGCTGCGAGCAGCACTGAAAAATCTATGCCGTGCAGCTTTTGTAGAGGCAGGTTCCACTGTGAGTGCAACCAGAAATGAAAGAGAGCAGATCCAGCAGGTGACGACAGGACAGCAGCCAGGTAACCTTACCCTCCTCAGACCCCCACCAGCTTCTGTAAGAGGGGGGGAGTGAAATGAGAAAGGTGGCATGGCAAATAATGGAAACCTGAAACGACCCCCCTTCTCCTCTCTCAGCTCCTACTCTCCTGAGAGCTTTCACTCCCCTTCACCTCCACCCCTCTGCACATATATTACTGTACCTTCTGCTGCCCACTAGACACTGTTTCACTGACTGATTGACTGATTGGTTGACTCAATAACTGTCACTGTCCTTTGTCCTGCCCAGGGATACAGTGGAGCGTAAAGTCACCTGAACTTTACCACTCTTTTAATAAAATATATTCACCCTTTAACTTGCATTAAATGTCTCCTGTATTCAGTGGAAAACTACAACCAAAATTAACTGAATAACCTCACTGATGCACTTCAACCTGACGATTAGACTAAACTGTTGTTTTATTCAACTTCTTCTTTTTATTGGGCTATAACTTATTAGTGAAGAGTGAGATAATTCTGCCACAGTCACATGAAAACTGCAGGTGGCCCTTTGTATCAAGCTTGTCTTATGAGTTATTATTTCTATAAGACACCCTATCTGCACTTCTAGTTGATCAGATTTAATATATACATTTCCATTTCCCATGATTTCTATTTTACTTGCATTTATTGATATGTCTTTTAATTATTATTATTATTAATAAACACTACATTATAGTAATAAGCTAATATATATGTTGAACACAAATAAGGTAACACAGCAACAAATGAAATTACGGGAAATACAGTACAACAGCTGAGCTCTATCCTCACTGGTATTGTTAAAAGGTGTTTTGTCAAATTAGGGTTCATTTCCCATAAGCCATATTGCTTACTTTTCCTCTGCCCTCACCTTGAACAACATAAACATGTTGGACATGATGTTTCCAATGGGGACTAGCTGCAGCCCTTGTACCATGTGCCATCACCAAAACTCTCTGTTGGCTCAAAGAAGCGCACTGTTGCTGTTTTCTGACAATCCAACAGATTTCACTGCAGATCTGAGCTGGGAACTGTAGCCATTAGAAAACTGCTGCCACCTTGTACCAATGTGAGAAAAATAAGAAATTACATGTAACAATGATTCACTGATGTTATGGTATGATGTTATGAATTTCTCACTACTGTACATAACCTACACCACCTTTCTAATATACAGTAGCATGCCCTCCTCCTTTGCTTTTTTATACCCACCTTTCATCACCATTCACTATATTTTACCTGTTTTCTTGACTGTCTCACCCCCTTCTCCCTCCACCTCTTTCCCTTCAGCTCTCTACCGTACTTTTCTTCGATTCTTTTCTATCGCTCCATCAAAAAGCAGGGGATATAAATACCTTTCAGCCTGGAGAAGGTTAATTAGTGGTGGGATTTCGAATTAGCTCTTTATCTCTGTAGGGGGGTAACTAGGACGCAGCCGGGGGCATCTTTTGCTAGGGGAGGGCATGGAGTATGAGAGGGCGATCGGTAGGGCGATGCAATGGAGTCAGAATAGATCATATAGAGAAGGACCAAAGACCAGAGCAGTGGGTATGAACTGGGGTAAAAGCTGACATGAGAGGATCTGTTTTGTTGTTGTTATTGGTTGTGTGATCTGCTTTTCTTTTCTCTTTCTCTTTCTTTCCACTCACCCCAACCGGCTGAGGCAGATGGCCGCCCACCTTGAGCCTGGTTCTGCTGGAGGTTTCTTCCTTTCTTAAAAAGGGAGTTTTTCCTCTCCACTGTTGCCTAGTGCTTGCTCAAAGGGGGATTTGTTGGGTTTTCCTTATCATTTAGTTGTATCGTAAGGTCTTAAACCTTACATTGTAAAGTGCCTTGAGATGACTTTTGTTTTGATTTGGCGCTATATAAATAAAGTTGAATTGAATTGAAATTAAAATCTCCTGCAGATCTGCATGATCAGTCCACTCTATACTGTTTGTATATTACAGACAATAGCATCATTATTGGCAACTTCTTGTGTTCTTTGTCCAAGATGTTGACCGAACAACAGCATTCGACACTACTGGTCGTTACTTTGCGCAGGTCATTATGTCAGCGTTAATTTATCTCTGACAGCTTGATGGCTTCGATACATCATCTTTAAAACTCACCTGTGGTCTACCTCAATGGATGATTCTGGGCCCATTCGTTTCTATTCACATGCTTTCCCTTGATTTCATAATTAACATACATTTTTATGTATGACATTTATATATTTCTGTAAATTATACTGGTACCCTAATATATATACTATATACCCTAAAAACGAATGTAATCACATACAAGTACTGTACCTTGTGTTACCATTTATAATTTCTAACCTCTCTCTCTCTCTCTAGAAAGACAAAGTTATTCAGGCCTTTATTTCATTACATTTGATAACTCTGTATATTCTGCACTAGCCAACAAAACACTAAATCATCACCAGTTAATATTTTTAAAATGTAGCTCTTCACTAACAAATCCTTGTGGCTGCCACAATAGCAACTATTGACAGCTATTGTCAGTAGTTTTTTTATGCCATTTCTAAGCCTAGACATTCACATCTTTTATGAAAACAGCTTCAAAACTCTCTTTTTCTCATCCCTGTAATATTTTCAGTCAAAGTCTTTCAACTAGCTGAATAGCTTGTTGTGAATTGGTAAAATCCTTGTATTTAATGTTATAACCTGGGCAATGTGGCATACCTGTTTTCCATGTATGTGTTGTTGCCTTGGTTCACACCTGGCTTCTCCTGAGACAGACTTAAGCTACACCCCCAAGAATGAATGTATTACGACAGCCGGATATGGATATGAACCTAATTTGTCCCCCTGGACACCAATGGTCATACTAAGCCATGTATGTGAATATTACTGTGTGTAATAAGTGAATGAATGGGATGATTTTATGGCATAATATTTCACTTCCACATTAATGTCTCATTGTACTAACAAAACATTTTGTGATGATTGTATTTTCTATATAAATCTGTTGTGCAGCAGGACTTAAACAGGCAAATGGGGTAAAACATCATAAGAGATATGATTCCTATTTCATTTTTTATTGTTTGTTAGATTTATATAAATACTATAAGAATATGAATGTAAAGACTGTTATATATAATACAGTGCAATCCTATGCTACATATTTTACCATTCTTGCAATAACGTATAAAAAAAATCCCTTTTCAAAGTCCCAGAGCCACAATGTGAATTAACATGTCCCTCTGATTTAATTAAAATGTTCTTTAAGAGGATGTCTGTAAGAGATCAAAGGTCAGCTCCTAATCCTCAGGCACAGTCAACAAGTTTGACATTTAAGCCATCCTTTTTTTTCAAGCACCCAATTACTCTGAAGTCAAACAGGTTGGATACAAGCCGGAGAATTTAGTTCAGCACAGTCTACACATTAATTAAAAAAATTGTGGTACAGCTGTGCCTAACACTGATAAAATAAGGAATACTGATGCTAGAGGAATAATTTTGTACTGGACTACATCTCAGCATGTGATGTCACATCCACAAAAGCAGGAATTAGAGGAATGAATCATTAATTCATTGTTTTGTTAAATGTTTTTTTCAGTGATTCATTCATTCAGTTCCCTAAATTCAAGCTTTTGTCTGAAATGCAAACAGTTCTTCAAACTGGCCAAGCATTTCAAAAAGCTAACACATTTAGAGTAAGATGACATTTAAGGTTCATTCAACACCCAAATTGCCTTAACAAAGCCGTTAGATTAGCCTTAATCTCTCTAGAGTACTACAGTGGTGTACACATTTCATTTGATAACAAGCCAATATGTCAACAGTTAATGAGACGTCCATTTACTTCAAATTAGATAATGTTGGTTCTGCATCTTTCCATACAGTTCTACCTTGCTCTTGCTAGTACTGCATGTACTTCTTAGACTATAATAAGTGGATTATAACAACTTTGCTACACTATTGTGTTATCTGCACATAGACTGCAGTGACAAAATGCATCACAATGACTTTTTTCTTATTGTCTCTAAGTGATTAAGTGACCAGCAAACCTAGTGTTATTATCAGACAATGTTCTTTCTCATTGCCAGCACCTCCTACAACCACGTCTACCAATACACTGATGGACAGAGTGTAATTATAGTTGGCAGTCATTTTGTAACAGAACCCGTCGCTACATTCAAATGCAGGGTACTGGAATGTAAGTGTTCCTCTTTATGCAGGCTTCTCTCAGCTACAGATTCCATCTACCCTTCAATCCATGAGGATGAGATAAGGAGCTATCAGTTAGTCAGCTAATCTCATCCTGGCTTAGGCTTCATGGCCACAATGTCAACAATCTGATTAATACTATCCTGCAGGCCACACACACTGCCAACTGGCCGCCAGCCAAAACATGCAACACGCAAACAGACACATGTATTTATTGAAAATAGGTTTTATTTCCTGTACATTGTTAGAATTCTTAGTGTCTTTTATTGAACAGCAGATATTTCTTCCCTTAACACTATACACTACACCCTGTATGAGACGTTGACTGTTACTATTTCTAACACGCTGTATTGGGGATGCAACAGTTCATAAAACTGGAACTTTTAGGAAACAGATGAAGTGATCAACACTTAAATTAGCCAAATTATTCCAATTGTTGTTGGCAACAAAGAGCCACAGCAGTTCATTTGGGAACTTTAACAATAACTACATTTGTACAATTCTGTGGCAGGGATCCTGCAGTGCCAGAGACTGTGCGTTCAGCCAAGAGCCTACTACACACACGCACTAAACAACAGCAGGACTGAACTACATCTTCTTGTGCAAGTATTGGTTGCTACGTAACACACAATCGCAGAGATGTCAAAACAAAATTACCCGTTTCAGGCTAAATTTGCAAATCGACACAAAGAGGTCAGCACAGCAGCTGTGTCGGCTGACTAGAATTAAAGTGTGCCAGCACAGAGAAACCAGGCCCTCGTGTGTATTATGACTGTAAAATAAATAGACTCTCAGTCATTTACAGTGGTGTCAGGAAGCATTAAGACCCCTGCCCTTTTTTACATGCCTTATTGATTAGCAGCATTAATGGATTTAATGGCTTAATCGATATAACTGCAATTTATTTCCCCACATGTTTTGAGTGTTTTTCCAAATGTGAGGTGACCAAGAATCCAATAGTGACTGTAACAGACTGTATATGCTGTAAGTGGTAGACAATGGAAAATACCACAAACATCACATGAAAAAGTACTGAATGTAAGCAACTAAATCATTCTTATGACACCGCACCTGAGGTGAGTCTAGTGGACATGGCTCACAATCACAATCACAATCAACAGTCTGAGAGGGACAAAGAAACAAAGACACGATGTGCTTTTATGAAGTGAAAGGAATGAATTGTGTCTGGTAACAATATGAATCTATGTATATTTAGATCCTTTGTGATATAAATTCAAATACTCCTCAACTCCCTATTAAGATTCAATGATCTGTGCAGTTGATGGTACTGAAGAAGTGTTGCACATAATGCTGCTGTTCATGAAACCACTTACTGGATATTTGCTCAGCTGTGTGTATAGGACACATACTGTAGCTAAGCATGTTTGTTCTGCTGCGGACATAAATACACCTATTAAAACCATACATTCAAGAGTATCAGGACACTATGGATAAACAATGAGCTGCAAGGTATAATGGTTGATGATGCTCTCTGTTCTGTTTGCAATTGGTACTGCAAACAAACCGAGAGATATGAAGCCCATTGTAAACTGAGACAAGAATTATAAATACTGATAAACCATGAGGGATGAATAATTTAGATTTGGAATTAGCAGAAACCTGTTTAGCTGGCCTGTTTGCCACATCTTTAACAACAATACAGAGTATTTAAATAAAAATAAATATAAGTTTGGAACATGCACACACTGTTGGTGAAGCTGCTGTTCATGGTCCTGTAAATGGCTCTATTCTGACTGTGGACAACAATAACAGAGTTTACATTTTTTAAAACTGGCTGACAGATCCATCCTCACTAGGATTAAATATTTTATTTGTATTCCTGATTTTCAGTCTGAATTTTTCTAATTATTCAGGTTTGCACATTTGCTGTTGTGTATTTCTGTGTGTGTTGCCCATGGATACAAGCTGTTTCTGACACTGAACTACTTAAAAGCCACTTTGTGAAACCAGTAACTTCCCCCTACTGTTTGTCTTTCCTAAGTTAGTCCATGTTTATCATTGTACACAGCCTTAATTTGCTAGTCACAATCAATCATGCCAGTATCAAACACAAATAAATCTTTCTGGACAACAAAGTGAATTGAAAAAGCTACTGACTCATACCAGCTACTGACACCAAGACTCCTCTGGGCTACTTACCTCCCTTAACTCCCTTTTTTAAGAAGTGTTTCTATTACATGTCCAACAGCAGCGAAGTACATCAAGTGGAAATGGGAAATAAAAGCCTCATTTCAAAGTTTAATGGAAACCTCCTAATGATACCAGGCTCTCTCTCTTTAAGAGACACCTTATATCCTTAACAACACTGATCTCGTCACTCTACCTACTCTCTATGTTCCTGTGTAGACACTCACCTGAAGCAGAGTTACATCAGATCCTGTGTTAAGATTTATCTATACTTATGTTATCTATAAACTCTGTAACAACATTAAAATACATAACACTGTAGTTTGCTGACCAGCAACATGCAACCAGAAACATGCTAGTGCTTAAAAGCATTAGGTCCATTTAATCATTGATTCACAGTGCTCTATACTCTACACAAATAGTTGTAGTAATCAATTGAATCAAGTATTTCCATTTTATGTTACTTTAATATTTATGCCACCACAATTCAGAGGGAAATAATGTATAACTTTTTTCATTTCACTGTTCCATTTCAGTTTGTTTCCACTTTTACAGTACTTCACATTTATTTTGTAGTTTTAGCTAAATGTTACTTTTGCAAATGATGATTCTAACATCCAGCTAATAAAAGGTGATGTAGTAGTAGAGCTAAAAGTTGTCCCACCTTTGCCAGATGCACTGTTTTAGTTGTTTTTATATAATTATTATAAATATTCTTTACCATCATTTAAACATTTGCAAGTTTGTTGATGGAAATTGTCCTAGACTTGTACATATTTCCAACAGCATTACATACAATATCATTTTAAATAAACAATAAGGATTCTGTATTGGGGTACTTGTGGCTTTGTATTTTAAGTACATACTTAGTACTTCAATTTGAGAAATAAATTGAAATGTAGAGTATTTATGAGTAGTAGAGTAGCAGAGTTTCTGTACCACTTCTGATAATGTAAAATGAGCAAGTAAAACGTTTTGCATTTTAGGTGTTGGAAAATAGAGACAGAGAAGAACATGGACATTAGTGTGGCCACACACACTCACCTCTTTGTCCCTCTCTATCTCCAGACCAGCTTCCTGCAGGTTGGCCTCAAATTCTTGCCTGATCTGGCGCATCTCATGGTCGGCAGGCTCCAATGACTCATTCCCTCCTGCATATCCAAGCTCCATGAATACCTCACCAACACATGCTGCCTCTCCACCGGGCATGACCCCTGCTCTTCCTGCCACATCCGAGCCCACCGTAGGGGGGAAGTTGCCATTGGAAACAACAGATAACCGGTCTTGTGAAACTGAGGCGCTGGCTGGAGAACGCAAGGAGCCGTGTCGCCTCTGATGGAAGACCAGAACATAGTCAACTTTCCGTTTGCCGTCAGAGAAGTAAAGGCCTTCGCCGTAGCCATGGGGGTTTGAAGGTGAATCCACGACCTGTAGTAGAATGAGACATATCAAAGGGAATATTTTCAGTAAGCTTACAGTCCAACTAATAATCTCCATCAATTTCTCATTAGTCTACACTGATCACACTAAGGTAGCACGCCTAATTTAACAAATATAATTCGTGTAAAGACAACACTCAGGGCAGTGGAGTTATGTAATAACTATCTGAATGAACTTAAACATCTACAGCACTGTCAGCACACGCAAACCGAAGTGGCTTTTGGCAGGTTCTCAAAAACACTGAAGTGAGAACCTTCAGCAGCAGAGTGGGCAGTCAGCTCACCTTTGGCAGTTTTATTCTTTATTTAGACACAGGGAAAGTAGAGAGGGAGACTAAACACGGATGACACAAGAGGGAAAGCTCTATAGGCTCTTGGTATGATGGAAACTGCTTTATCACTTCCTAAAAGCATGTTTCTTGTTTCTTAGTGAGGCAGGTATAACATGCAGGTAGGATTCTCAACAACAATCATAGGTAATATTAAATTTTTTTACATGTTGGAGATTATTAAAGAATAATAAACTTCATTCGAATATATGTTGGTTAGGTTATTCATTACCTAAGAAAGTCAAAATAAATAAAATAAGACTGTATTCATTTTTGTGTTGCCACACACTCAAATATTTAAACAGCAAAATAAGTCTAAACATCTAAATAAGTTAGTTGATCCAAACCAGTGAATGATTTCTCACATATTTTGGTGTGAAACTCACTGTAGCTCTGCTATTGAGTTGGTGTTGCTAATGCTAACTAGCAGAAGTGTTTGGAACTGCTCAAAACAATAGTAATAATATCAGCTATGGTTTACATGTGGCAGAAACACCACATGTAGTTTATGGGATTCACTTTCTGTCCTCACTGTCAGTCAACGTGACGTTTAGCTTGTGCAGTATGGCTGCACTGTATGGTTTTAGTTTCTAGTTAGGTTCTAATTACTGTAGGTCTCTTCTACATGACATGACAGCTTCAACTGTTAGTGGTCAAAACCTCTCTGCCATTAGATTTACACACAGAGCACATTTACACATACGCCATTTTAGTTAAATATCAGACTTCTCGGTATGAAATTTAATATTTCTATACAGTAAAGAGTGTTAATAAGTAATCAGTAACACAGGTGATGTCAGACACACCTATAGCTAGGTGACATCACATTAGGACCAGTATAGCTTCACCCAGCTCAGTTCTCAGAAGGCTCTCATTTGGTTGATCATAGCTGCTTCCAAGAAACTTCCCAGAAACTTAACCAGCCCCAGGGGGGGCGGTGCCTGGAGGATGCAAACCCTCCACAGAACGTCAGGTAAACTGGTGCCTTCATATTAAAGTGGAAAAGAGCTATAGTGCTGGTGTCGCATTAAAATCACACGTTTTATGTTAGTGAATGACTCTACGTTGCTTTCTGTGCAGTGTTGCACAGTAAAGTTGCTGCTTCGTATGAAAACTACTGCAATAGGTCGCAACACGCGTTGGCTACAGGTGTGACAGCCCGTCGTGGTACTTACTGGGATCTTGTCCTCGCTCGGGGAGATCTGCATGCTGTTGTGCTTTAGAGACACACAGAGAAGTAGAAGAAGAGCAGGGATAAAAGTTGGCGGTTTTCAAAGTAAAAAGCCGTATTCATCATCATCACCATCTTCATCCCCATCATCCTCACATGACACTTGAGGCCAGTCGAGTTAGTCCACAGTCAAAAAAAAAGAAGCGGAGGCTCATCTGCACCAGGTTTTCATTGTGTTGTTAAAGAAGGGTGTGTTAGATAGAAGAGGCTGCTCGTTCAGTGTCGGCAGCCTGATCACACACTGGTGAAACCCATCCATCCAACTGTGTGATGTGGAGGCTGCCTGCGCACCCACGGCGCTTTTGGCACAGAGCGCGTCACGCTGTAAAAAATGTCGGTCTGCAATATGTTATTTAAAACTTGATGCTGAGTCTCAAAATAACATTTTATTTCAAGAGAATAAAACATTTCCGCTTCACCCGAGAATAATACAAGCACCCATCGCTCTTTTCAGTTAGTTTTACTAAATATAGTGTAAATTTCTAGTCCACGCGTCAGTTTAGTGTGGATATTTTTTGCAGTGTGGAGAGAGGGAGCAGCCTTGGTTGCTTAGATGCAACTTGGAGAGAGATTCGTGTTTTCCCGGTGTGCTGTTTTTTCAACATTGCTTTTATTCCTCAGATATTATTCTGCCTCCTCGGTGTTTCCCAACCTGTTCTAGCTCATGGCCCTCTCACATGAAACAGCTGCCGGCTCGTCACATGTTGCGACCATGGTGTGAGATTAGTTTTGTTTTGTTTTTTTCATTTATGAGATTTGCAGGTGGATGAATCAACCAAGCGAAACTTAGGAAAAAGTAAGAAATAATAAACATCTTTAACTCTTATGTCTGTGAAGGTTCTCAGTCATCCAGGTCATGGTTCTCCCAAAGGTTCTGTTCAGTAGCAACTGGACTTGTTTTTAGATCTTAAAGACATTTACATTATCTTATAATGTACATAAAAATATCTCTCATATACATTATTTATATTTTATTATTCACATTATCTTGTTGCTTCGGACACCTGCTAAGCTCAGGCTGACTTAGGTCAGGTTTACTTAGAGTGTGAAAATTAATATACACTGTAAATTGTTGAGTGTTAATAGTTAATGAGTAATGGAGTAAAGACTGTCAGTCACAGCTCTAGAGTGTCTGTGTAACTGGTTTAGATAGACTATGGTTACTGTTGAACATTACTCACTGCTTAATTCATCTGAAATCACCCCAACAATGTGAACAGCAAAAGTCATAAAGCAAAGTGGTTTTCAAAAGAGGAGAAGGTATAAGTATATTTTGTTAATTTCTTTAGTCACCTGTAGCAGACTTTGTGATTCTTCAACCCACGGTTCATATTTATACGGTTCAGGCTCCAGGATACTGTAGGACATGGGGTCTAGCCCAATCCCAGACATGTCCCTGGTCAGATGGTACAGGGCGTCGCTGTGGATGGAGGAGGACTCGCTGAGTGCCGTGGCTACTCGCATGAAGCCTCCACCGTTGATCCATGAATCTGAAAGACATTTATTTTGGAAATAAAGTGGAATAAAGATTACAACTTATGACTCGGCATCTTAATTCAACATTTGATTATTTAAGACGAGACAAAGGAATCATGACAAGAAGCAAGTCCATTTAGTTTACTCACTGACTTTTTATTGAAATATGAAAAAGAGGTGAAAACACACAAGAGAAACACAAAGGACACATAGAGGGAAAAAATGACTATTAAGAGAGAAAAAAGACTAAACACAGAGGCAGGACCTTTTACCTGTCTGTGCCCCATGTTCTTATAATCCATCCATGTACTGACATACTGCACTTAAGTTCAAATATGAGGAACTCATCCTTTACTTTCATGCCACACTATACTCCACTGTAGTTATACAGTGTATTACTAAAATGACAGCAGCATTTATATACAGTAAACACATGATGAGCTAAGCAATATACTGCTTTACTGATGTCATACCCAGCAGTATAATATTTAAAATGAGCTCCTCAACCAATTACAGTAAGATCTGGTTACTCAGATTATCAGAGGAGTCTAATGTAATAAAACAGTACACTCAAAGGTACTTTAAGTGCAGTGCTCACATACAAATGCAAAATAACAACCCTGTGTGGGATGTTTACTTGGAATTATTATTTTTATGGTTTGGTGTTTAATTAAGTGAATCCTCCAGCTTCCTTCTGTCCGCGCTTACGTTTTCTGAGCATTCCAGAAATGTATGCACAAAATGTTCTCAAAAATGCCATAATGAAGATGATGATTGACAGAAGCATGAATATAAATGCCATTTTCACACCAATAGCTAAAAGGTTTGCTGATGTGCTGTTGTGAGGTGACAGTTCCTCAATGTTAACTGAAATAAGGGCTAAAGCCGCCAGAGAGTCATCTGTTGTGCCCTCTCTTAAAATTCTCTTTTTTGTGTGTAAAAACATGATTTGAAAATCACCTGATCATAGCTGGTCCTAATATTAGGCAACTACAACTTCAGATGGACAATAGCATATAACTTTTTTCAACATGCTGTTGTTTTTTTTTAATGAAGCCAAAAAGAAAAAAAAATGCATGCAAAAAAAGGGTCCCCCATGTTGTTCAGATAGTTGCACATAGAGGACGATGAGTGTTTTGGTGTCTTATCCAAAGACACGCCAGCCTGTAGCCAGGTGGAACAGGGAATCAAACCACTAAACCCTGGGTTGACAGACGACTGCTCTACCAGCTGAGCTACATCACCCCCTCCACCATTGTGCTTGACAGTGGCTAAACAGCTTCACTTTGGTCTCATCTGTCCACAGGACATTGTTCCACAGATCTTGGTGGTTCTTTCAGAATAGTTTTGTAAACCTCAGTCATGCCTTCATGTTTGTTTTAGACAGAAGAAGAACTCCCTTCCAAACTAACTGTACTTGATCAGTCTTCTTCTAACTGTGGTGTCATGGACTTTAACGTTTAACATGCTCAGTAAAGCCTGTAGGGTCTGAGATGCATCTCTCAGGTGTTTTGTATTTCACTGAGCGTTGCACAGTCTGACCATGGGGTGATTGTGCTGGGATGTCCACTCCTGGGAAAATTGTTGTCCTGTGGTGTCCACTGTAGAACATTGGACCTTAAATTGTTTGGAAATGGTTTTATAACCTTTTCCAAATAGATGCACCAACAAGTCTCTAAGACCTTTGCTTATGTCTTTCCCACTTGCCGTTGTGTCAAGACACACCTGAATGGTCCAGACCAACGACCTGCCAAAACTTCTGCTTTTATAGAGTCTGCACACCTGCTATTGATCAGTCAATAAAGACCTCAATATTAGCAGCACCTGGCTACAACTTACCCTCTTAAATTCTATGGACGCAGTACGGGGGCACTTTTTTTTGCCCATGTGTTTTTTCTGTTTGGCTTATTTTTGTTAAAGGTATTTAGCTGAGGCTGTATTTGCACTATACTAAGACCTGTGTCTAATGTATGATTTACATTAAAAAACGAGAAATATAACAGTGGCACTTATTTTGACACATGATATCCTTTGTACTGATAAGTATTTACATGTAATCAGATGTTATGCATCATCATGTTTCTACTCAACTCAACTCAACTCAACTTTATTCATAAAGCCCTTTAAAAACAGCCTTGGCTGACCAAAGTGCTGTACACAACTAGTCCAAAGAAAAACAAGCAATTAAGACGATACTTAAAACAATGAAAAATAAATAAGATGACAATTAAAAACAAAAGAATAAAACAAAGGAACAAACACAGAGTCTTCATGCTGAATTAAAAGCCAGGGAATAAAAATAAGTCTTCAAGTAAGTTTTAAAAGTGGACAATGAAGGTGCCTGCCTAATGTGCAGTGGTAGGGCATTCCATAATTTGGGTGCTGCAACGGCAAAAGCTCTGTCCCCTCTAGGCTTCCACCTTGACTTCGGTACTGTCAGGAGAAGCTGGTCAGCTGACCTGAGAGACCGGGAAGGAGCATAGGGGATAAGTAGCTCAGCAAGATAAGTGGGGGCAAGACCGTGTAAAGATTTAAAAACAAATAAAAGCATTTTAAAATGAACTCTAAAATGCACAGGCAACCAGCGGAGAGATGCCAGAATGGGAGTTATGTGCTCCCTTTTTCGTGCCCCAACCATAAGACGAGCAGCTGCATTTTGGACCAGTTGGAGACGTGCAAGGGAAGATTGATTTACTCCAAAATACAGTGCATTACAGTAATCCAGCCGAGATGTAATAAAGGCATGGATTACTGTTTCAAAGTGCTGCCGTGTAACGAAAGGCTTTACCTTAGCCAGCTGCC
>OMLM01010307.1:3023-21432 GCA_900302695.1 Helostoma temminkii | reverse complement strand
TATTGGGCGGCACGGTGGTGCAGTGGTTAGCACTGTCGCCTCACAGCAAGAAGGTCCTGGGTTCGATTCCCGGGGTGGGCCCAGGGTCTTTCTGTGTGGAGTTTGCATGTTCTCCCCGTGTTTGCGTGGGTTCTCTCCGGGTACTCCGGCTTCCTCCCACAGTCCAAAGACATGCTCAGGTTAACTGGGGACTCTAAATTGCCCGTAGGTGTGAGTGAGAGTGTGAATGGTTGTTCGTCTATATGTGGCCCTGCGATAGACTGGCGACCTGTCCAGGGTGTACCCCGCCTCTCGCCCGTAAGCTGGCTGGGATAGGCACCAGCACCCCCGTGACCCCTGCGGGGACTAAGCGGTATAGAAGATGAATGAATGAATGAAATTGAATTGTTATTTCAGCGACTATTGTGAGTTGTTCTTTCTTTAACGGAAGAGTAGCAACAATTTTGCCTGTATATCTGAAGGAAACATTTGCACATAGTTGTTGTGGATAGAATGTTTATTGTTCTTTTCATTTTTTGATAATCTGACAAGACAAATATAATAACTAAGACCCTGGATAGATAATTAATGTTGAGAGGGGCACCTGTAATGAATCTGCACACACCTGACTACAACACCTTCAGTGTTTCAGGTGCATTTTCAACATGTTGTTAATTGTCTAAGAGTTTTAATTATTCAAGTTCTTTTGTAGAACTGAAACAGTTTTCATGAGGCTCCTGATGATTTTGCTTTCATTCATGAACATCTCAGTGTGCCTCCTTCTAGCCTACCAGCTTGTGTTCTGAGATGCTGGTCTCTCATACTAATCGTCTCTCTCCTCTCCAGGTTCGAAGGGGAACTAGTGGTGTTTGGCTATGTTGTGGAAGGCTTCCAAGTTTTGAAGGATATCGAGAAACAAGGCTCAATGAACAGACCTCCGAGAGCCAGGGTTGTCATTGCCGACTGTGGAGAACTAAAATAGTGTAACCCCTTTCACTCCGTTCTCCTGTCGGGTGCATCGTTTATCACCCAGTTTATCTTATGGTGCATATCTGCAGTATCAATAGAAAAACAACCAAGAAGTCCACTTCCTCCTCTAAAAATATTTGTCTACCGTCATTGTGTAATATTTTGTACCTTTCAGGACACATTTGTTAACCGAATATTAATAAAATGCAAATAAAACAACTTAAAAACAGGTAATTCTGTCTCTTAGTCAATTGTGTTTTTATTCATAAATTTTTTTGTATTTTTTTTTCTCAACTATTATTGTAGTTGACATATTTACCACTAGAGGTCATTATGGAAATCAATAAAGAAAATGTACATATGAACAACTGCCTGAAGACTAATGCAAAACTACAAAGAAAATGACCACATCTTACATACTTTTGCCATACAGAAATATTTAAACATAAATTTGTGAGATAAGTGTAATTTTATAAGGTCCTGACATTTAATTCTCTTGAACTGTTATTTACCTTATAACAGTACAAATAAATGTATTATTCTGTGCTCATTTCTTCAGTTGAGGTTGTTTTGCATATTTCATAGTCATTTGTGTGTGGACATTGTTTCTTCAGTTCTTTGTATTTATTTTAGTACGTTTTTTTATTTTATTTTTGTCTTGTTAGTTTAACCGGGTTCCCTTTATCTAGTTTGAGGACTGGAAATGATCATGTTTTAGCCCATATTCCTGCAGAAATATGGAAAACTCACAAACTTTCAAGCACCATTGTACAACATTTAAAAGACATTTGTTTTTCCTTGAAAAATCTAATCTGAAGCTCATTTTAGTAGCTGTTGTGGCGTTTTCAATCATGGATTAGTCTTTATTCATGCTCTGCATTACGTAGATGACGTAAATAATCACACAATCTTCATCAGCACAACACTTGCAAACTCCATTTCCTGATGAAAGCCATGTGATATACGTTTAAAAGCTCGGGAACAGGAACTACTAAATAGACCTTATGGGAAACCGTTATGTTGACTTGGTCCATAGTCAAGCAGGAAATCTGAAACTCACCTATTGAGCAAACAAGAAGGAGAAATCTGTAAACAGCTCATGAAAAAAATGTAAGTACAACGATGCTGATGAAGAACGTGCGATATGGTTGAAAGCTCCAGAACAGCTAAGGACCTTTAGGTCTGTTTCAAAGGTCAGCAATGAACTTTACTAACCACTACTACTGTACTAGCTAACTCAGCCTCTTTGTACTATAAAATACAGCGTAACAACTCTGACTGAGAGAATTTTTTTATTTATTTCTGATTAAGTACACAATTTATCAAAACACAGTTATCAATGCTCAGTGTTATCCACAATAAAAACAAAAGTCTAAAAACCCACTTGAAGTACACTGATTAAGGCATCAACATTTCCTTTGTCAGTTTCTCCTTCAAAGAGCGGTAGAAAAATAAATGGAAAAGGTCTCTGTCAGAAAACAAAGACGTTACGAGAATAGAAACACGAGAATACGAACAATCACGGCACAGTTACAACAAATACAAAACATACAGATGCAACACAGCAAAGGTAACGATCCTAACGACTAGAAAACTCATCCACAGAGAGTTCTGTGTTTTACAGGAAGAAAATGTAACGGCAGATGAAATTAATTAAATCAGAATTTAATCAGAATAGTGTAACATCTGTGACAATCTCAAATATTCAGGATCTCGTTAGAATATAACATCTTTGATATGGTTCTGCCGTCGGATGTGGCTTGTTGGGCCGTCTGCTGGCATGGACGAATTATGAGACATTGAGGCACAGACGTGCTAAAGATCGATACAAAATCGATTTGTATGTCTTTTTGGTCTTTTGTCTCATTTTTGTTCAACATATCTTAGTGTTTATCTACAGTGTGGCCATTTTGTGTGTTTTTTTATTGATCTTTTTTTGTATCTCTTTGTCGTCACGTTTTGTGTCTTTGTCGCAGTTTTACTTCTCTCTGTGATCCTCGTGCTTCTCTTTATAGGCTATTTTGTTTTTATTTTATTTTTTTATTTTATTTTTTGATTCTTTGTAGCTGTTTTATATGGAAGCCCATTTCCACTACTGGCAGAAAAAATAGAGAGGTGTGATTTGTCGTGATGAAAAAAGAAGTCTAAACTAAGAGAAATCAAAATGAGATAATTTTTGAGTTTTTATCTCACTTTTCGACAGAGCGCACTGGTAGCCCAATGGTTCATGCGCAAGTCACACAGCTGCAACTTCCCCATTTTGAGTCTGACTGGTGACCACTGTTGCATGTCACTCTTCGTGTTGCCTTTCTTTTTTTTTTTCATAACACTAATGTCTATGTGGGTATTTTGTGTCATTTTTTTTGTATTTCTTTGCCATTTTATGTCATTTTACGTCACTTCTGGTAATCCTGTCTGGTTGTTCTGCATCTCTTTGTGTCCTTTGTGTTTTGTAGTTGCGTAGTACTCACTTTGTGGCTGTGTTATTTCTGCAGTGCTTTTATTTCTCCTTTTGGTCATTTTTAGTGTTTCTGTCTCTATGGTTGTCTCTTTTTAGTAAGTCAGTGTCTATTTGGTGATTCAGTCTCATTTTGGTCATTAATTGTCTCTTGTCGTCTGCGCTGTGTATTTGTTGTTGTTTCGTGTCTCTATGATAATTTAGCGTCTCTTTATGATAATATAATGTCTCTTTGAGTCACTGTGTGTCTCCTTTTGGTCATTTTGAAGTTCTTGCGTCTCTCTGTAGTTGTTTTGCATCACCGTTGCATCTTTTTAGTCATTATCTGTCACTTTGTTCTTCCTTTGTGTCTTTGTTGTTATTTTATGTCTCTTTGTGGTAATTTTACAACCTTTCAGAATATTTTTTTTAATCTTTTGGTAGCTGTTCTTGTTTTTGTTAATTTATAGTCTTTGTCTCTTTGACAGAGGTTCTGATCTGGTGGATTCTTGAACCTGTGCCTACTGTGCCTATAATCTAAATTTGTCCATGTCTCTTGGTGCCCAACTAGCCAGTTTGGGTATTCATTTAAAACACAATGCTAACAACCTGTCCGTTTAACTCACAATAATTGTTGTCTGCTGAATTACATTCCAACACCACAAACTAAAACATACCAAAAGCCAATAGTTTGACATTTTGGAAAATATTTCGAACCAAGAGTAAGATTAGAAAACCACTGCCTCTGTCACATCTGCACATAAAGTAAGCTAGAAGGTGATTAGCTTAACTTAGCATAAAGTCTTAAAGACACGTTAGACACGATCTTTTTTTCATTTTTACTTAGTTCACATACTGGTGCTATGTAGATGTGTGAAGATTACAGGCATATAATTTTACAATAGTATCCTCTGCATATGATAAAATACTCGTGTGTGTCTTTAATGTACAGTACACATACTGTATGTACGAGTGTATCTGCAAAATATCTGTACTTAAAAAAACATAATATTCATATCGCTACAAAAACACAAAATATTACTCAGCGTTCTGAAAAATCCCAGTGATTCACATTATTAATGTGTCCACCTCTGCAGAAATGAGAAGAAACCAAATCAAAACCGAAAGATAGAAATCCAGAATAATAAAAAAAATGTGGTAGGTTTTTAGCTTTGAAACAGGCTGTTTCTCCTGCTTCCTGTCTTTATGCTAAGCTAGGCTAATTGCCTAATGCCTCCAGATCCAGAGGTGAGATTTATAAAGAAATATTTCCAAAAATGTCCCACTAAATCTTTACAGATTGTACAACTATAGCTTTTTTATTTACATTTTTCTAAATGTGAGACAAGCAGAGTCGCCTCGCCTCTTCTCCCGTCACCTGTACTTCATTGCGATGGCGTTAAAACAGCACAGACGAAGACCACGAGTCACAAAGAAATACATTTCATACAGTGATATGTGAGGTTATCACAGATTCCACACACAAGGGCGTTTCAAGAAGCTGGTTTAAATTTCAGCATCGGATCGTCCATCGTTTTTCACTAGAATGACTTAACACCACGACAAAAGAGCGGATTTGCAATACAGCACTTAACACTGTGCACCCTCCTGTTATCCAGGCAGTTGGTAGCTTTTTGCAATGGCACATTTGTGGTATTGTCTCCCACTGCACATCTACTCTAAATACTTCTTGTGCTGGCTTATTGGACTATCACTTAGAGTACTACTCTGGACAGCTAACAGTCACTGTAAAGTTGCAGTAATACACCAGTCTAGAAGTTGTTTAACATAATATAGTTCGGAGAGCCATTCGGACAGGATTTACAGAGTTTCTTTACGGTAAGGTTGGGTTGATACTCGTATTACCTACACTGGTTCCCCCGAGTGCATGTATGGGTAATTTTTCACCCCCTCTGCAAAAAATATTAGAGCTACAACAATTTTCTATGAACTCACGGCTCCTCCTGTAATTTAAATGTGGTCCCGAGCAAACTTCTTGTATTTTAAAGTGGATTTCTTGAGTTTATTTTCCACAGAAGTTTCGGATTGTGTTTCCATTAGTTTAGATATTTGTTTTCTGTCTGAAAATAGAGTAGCATAAATTCAGTTTCACTAGGAACCAGAATGACAATGGGAAAGCACGGCAGCACAGGAATAGACCATAAAAACTCTGCTACTGTAGTATGAGCCTGTGTTTACATTTGGCTAGACTACCTTCATTAATGTTACAAAGACACGCTGGTGTCTTCAGTAACTAATGTAGTCTCTAATCTCAATATTTTTCATCACAATATGTCCCGCTAGATTTCTATATTCTAAGCAAAGTCACCAACAAATATAATGCTTTCACACCCTTTGTTTAAATTCAACGCAAGTTCGCTTTCCATCTTGGTGCAGTTTGATTAATATGGTGTGAACGCAGTAATCACAATCTGGTGTGCACTAAAACAACCAGACCGAGGCTCCCAAAAAGAGGCAGACTTGATCCACATCACTTAGCGAACTCTGATGCTCTCCTCCTGGTTAGAAAAGCATACCAAAATGCTACAAATGTACTAAATTTCTCAAACTATTTGGACCAAAGCAACTGCACTTAAGTGTGAAAACACTATAAACGTGGGGAATTGTGGATGACATTTTAACATGTCACTGCTTTCCAAAGGATCAACTAAAAATACAGTGAGGAGAGAAAATATGTTGTTTTTAACCTAAAAAAACTACATATTCGAAAACCTAATAACTGGTGCTACTGTTAGACAACAGCTAACGCTAACATGCAGCTAGAACCTAAAAAACAAAAAACTGGTTTGAAATTTTGCACTAGCTGCAACACAGCTAGCTTAGCGAGCTTCCTAGCTAACGTTATAAATTTGATATTCTTGCACCACAGATATATACACGTAGAAGGCTTCTGAAAGGCGCCTGCCATGCTGCCATATTGTATCAGGTTTTTGACACATAGTATTTAACACCAGACCTCTTTGTTGGTCATCTTTCAGACACATTCTCTATATTTACTGGACTTGCAACGTATAGAAAACCGTCTAACCAGTCTTTAACTCATCTGTTTTGTTGAAAAATAATGTTTAGCTCACAGCAACTCGTGTGAGATGGTGTTTGCTGAAGGCAGAAAAGAAGTAAACACTGAATAAACAACGATTTTAGAACATATTTTTGAATATCTACCATAAACATCAATGGATTACTGTGACAGTGAAGAAAATTTGTACATGCGCAGACAAATTGTGAGTTAGCGCCTTTTTCCTCTGACTTTCGAAGCCAATTTAAGTACATATACCCCATGGAAATGTAAGTGCACTGACTGAGATACGAGCAAGTTATGACTCAGAGAAAGAGTTAAGCTTTTCCTGACTCAGATTGTCGGCCATGAGTTAAATTACCGAGGAGCACAGCGAAAAGTTCATTCCCCACCTCCCCCCGTAAAGCTCACCTTTATCCTGTCCGAGTGGGCTCGAGTCGTAAGTCTACTGGATGAACTTCTGATCACTCACAAAGTACCTGATAACTATGCCCAGAACTGCAGTTATTTGAAATACACTGGTTTTTAAAACAATATATCAAAGTATTTCAACACTTTAAACAAAATTAAATCAAGTAATACTGTATGTTAATATTCACAAACTCATCACAGATAATAATTGAGTACAGATAGTGACAATACTGTAATACTAATCATCAGGCTACATAACTGTGCTGGTTTAGACCTGGGCTACGACTAGAGAGTGAGTTGTTCAGGGCACTTAATAATGCTGAATGTAAAAAGGTAAGTCGAGGGAAGACCTGCAAAGACTGAACCTACGGGGAAGGTCGCTTAGGAAGAGTTTTCTCTCTGAGGGCTGAGGTTTAACCTCCAGGTTGCTAGTTTCAGGGCCTCAAACCACATCGAGCCCCCGACCCTTTGAACCCCAACCCTGAGCCATTTCAGCCCATCTGTTTCTACACAGAAGATCCATGTTGGCTGATAAAAACACAGCAATTAGTTGAATGACAATTAATTATCAAAAAGTTGGATAATATATATAAAAACTTTCAAAGTAATTTAACAAGAAAAGCCAAACATTGAGTGGTTCCACTTTCTCAAATGTGAGGATGGGCACACTTCACTTTTGCTGACATTTTTAGACTAAGTGCTGGGACACACCAAGCCAACAGTCAGTGAGCACCTGTCAGCCTAGGTGTTGTACAATTGGACATTAAATCACAACTGTAAGCACGAATACTTCAGTCTCTGTTCAATGTTTTTCCTGGCTTTGCAATCGCACGCTGGCTTCCAAACACTACATGTTCCAACACATATGTGCTGCTTGTTGTGTTCGCTATGTACAGCGATTGCGCAAAACTGAATGGCAGTTTCAGATTCCTTAGCTTAACCGAGCTAATTAACATCAGCTACGTTTTATCAAACTTACCGCAGTTAAAGAAATTATGCACTGCTTTAAAACAAAGATTTAATTGATCCTGTTAATTATGATAGGTCAGTCCCCAGCTTTTGACCACTTTTCCTGGCCGAGAGCCAGTTCTTTGGCTGTCAAAACTCAAAGAACCGGTTTGAAACTTGGCTCAAGCTCCAACCCAGCCCTGGAACTAGATCAGTGGAAAACAGGTGTGATTATGTGATATGCTGGATTAGAAGTAGTTAATATGATGAACCAGAGTGGTGTGATATAGTAAGCAAATGCTACAAAAGGCGACACAACCATCGCTCTCAGTCACTTCTAGTTTTTTGAAGTCGGCTTGGTGTGTCACAACCTGAAGTATAGAACCGATGAATCACAGAAAACTGGTTATGAATGTTTTTGACAACTACTTGCAGCCCTGAATTAAGTAAGACTAACTAGATTATACTGGTGGCACCAGGAGGCAGTGATGCTGTTTTAAATCATTTCACCTTTTGATCCCGAACCATAGCTCAGATCCTAATAACGGAATGGTCTGAAGTGTACGTCTTTCATATAAGGTAACATTTTCTGCTCATTGATTTTGTGATCTCTGCAGCTTTAACCTCAACAACTTGTTCTATTAATTTTGGGTTGTTTTTAACTTCCTGGATGCGTTTGCGTCTCGTCTACTGAACTAAACAGGTGTAATAAAAACAAATGAACTAAAATCACCCAAACCCTCCAGTCGGCAGCTGCCATCTCCAGGCAGCTTGGTCCCATTGTGTCCCTCAGTGTAACCTGCTACCTCAGTCGTTGGGGATGTTTTCAGCTCTGTGGTGACGTCTTGCGGCTCTCTCTCAGGATGCCGTCCAGGCCGTTGAGCTGACGGAGGAAACCTCTGTTGGGGGTGACGCCTCGGTGGTCTTTCACTGTTTTGATGGCCTCTACCAGCGTCAGGTTCTGTCTGATCATCAGGTATGCCAGCACCAGTGTGGCTGAGCGGCTGACTCCCACAGTGCAGTGGACCAGCACCTTACCTACACACAAAATGAATGAACTTATATCTGCACAGACTGAAATGTTCATTCTCTCTTGATGTGAAATATCTTTAAAACAAACAAAAAACAGGCTCAAAAGTGACAACATGAATAAATATGGAAGAAAATACAAATAAATCTAAAAATGTAATGTTAAAAATGTAGAATTGCAAAAATACATGTGGAAATACATTTAAATAAAATATACTGGGGAAATGTAGAACTATTTAAATATAGCTATAAATAAATGTGTAAAAATACAAATGGAAATAAAAATATTGATAAATGTAAAAAAAATATACATATGCAAGTAAATAAATATTTAAATAAATAAATATGGAAATACAAATTTGGGGAAATGTAAAAACAAATACATATGCAAATAAATAAATTACAAATTTAAATAAAAAAATAAATGTGGAAATAAAAATTATAAGAATAATATAGAAATAAATGAACTTGGTATTAGATTAATGTAAAGCAAAAAAAGAAATTTAATTAAATTAAATGTTAAATATAAATGTGATAATAAGCTCATAAATAAATAAATAAATATGTGTAAGCGCTTTGTAACCTTTTGAACGATGAATTCAAAAATGTAGGTATTAGTACATAAAAGTTTTTAAACAGACAATTTAAAAGTTACTTTAAATTAGTTTTTCCCTTGCTAATATTTGCACAGGTTGTTATTGTGTTGCATTGTTTTTATGCAACTGTTCCATTAATTAAAATCAATCTGCTCTGATGGGAGATTACCAGGAACTTTAAACTGGGGGCTCCACAGTCTAAGCTACTGCAAAACAGAATGAACTTTGTGATCTTAGTATTTTTGAAATATTTGTCTACACATTAGCTCAGAAGTGGTGAAGGCTGCACGCTCACAGACTAACCTCCACTGGTGAGGGCTTTGTGGATGAACTCTGCAGCAGGATAAAAGTTGACGCTCATGTCGAAGGTGGGGGAGTCGTGGGCCTCGATGCCGTGATAAGTGATGTTCATCCCTGCGTAATATTCCGCTCCACCGCGCCATTTGCTCTGTGCACAGTTCAGGATGTGTGTAATACCGAGCCTGGCCAGCTCACGGCGGTCTGAAGCGATGTCCCTGCAGACAGAAGTGTTTACACACTGTCACCACAGGGGCTCTGACATTTGCCAACATCACAGTTTAGCAGCTTAGTCAGCAATGTTCTGATGGAAACTTGATGCACCGTCATATTAATAAACAGGTGAAAAATGACTGCAGGTCAATATGGTCAGTTAATATGGACAAAGAGTCAGAAATATTCCGCTTTATATCAACTGGTTGGTTCAAGGTTTACGTGAAAAGATGTAACAGACGTGTGACAGACCGCCACTGTGTACAGCCAACAGTGAGACAGTTCTAACCACTGCACCACCATGTTGTCCTCTGGGCTCCATAATTAAAATAATAATTAACACTTTATTAAACCAATGGGGAATTAGCTACAGCTGGCAGCTGCACTTAAGGAGCCAAGGGTGTTTTGCTCTGGGACACTGTGACAAGAAGATCTACACCACCAGTCCTGGAGTCGAGGACAACTGCCCCACCAACTGAGCAACAGTTGCCTCTATGAGTTTCCTACTTGTCTCTAGAAGATCATATTGTATCACTAGAGACACAGAGCTGAACACAAACCTGAAAACGAAGAGTTTGGAGCCAAAGTGTTTGATGAATCATTTTTATAACAGTGTCTAGACACATGCTTCGTCTCTGTGGGTGTTTGAGTGTACATTCATGCACAAAAGGAGCTTTTTGTTAGTTTCACATGACATTTTAAATGTAATCCACAGCTCCAAATACAATCACATCCGTAATTTCACAAAATAAAATGAATGCACTGCCTTCCAGCTTTTATTCAAAGACTTAAAATCACCTTAAATCCCTTTGCTGGCTCATGGTGCCTGAACACAGGCCCAGCACAACACAACAAGCAGCACTCAATAGGCTCCACTGAGTCAAACAGGACAACAGGTCTGGACGCAGCGCACTTTCTCTGACCATCAAACTGTGATGAGTCAGGACAAAAGGCTCATGTAAACTCACTGGTCTCCTATGTAGAGCCGCGGCCACACTTCGTCTGCGTGGTTGCAGGCTGTCTTGCCCGTGTACAGGAGTCTCTCCAGCTCGGAGACGCTCAGGTTAGTGGAGACCCGGTCCGAGTCTTTGCGGCTTGGAGACCTGGAGCTGCTCCGGGACCGGGAGAAGCGGGACATGAACGCCATCTGGAAAAACCAGCGATTAATCTCATTAAATATTAAAGCAACATAAAAAGGGAGTGAACGCACGAATCAGCATCATTTGAATATCAGTACTGAATATTAATTAGCATTCGGGTGATTTCTGTGTGATTTAAACTCAAAAGCGTCTGTAACACAAAACAAAACATTTGCTCAACATGTCTGTTATTCACCTGTGCGCCCTGGTGCTCCGCGTCTCAGTGGTGCTGCAGGGCTGGATGCTGCTCCGCGGCCATGTTGACTCATTTACTTGCTGGGGACGTGAGATGCGGACGAGATGATGCTGCAGACACCTTCACCTGCATCCCGCCAACAAGTACAAGCCCTGCGCTCAAAGGTGCCGTCACAGCCGCAAATAAGTCCACAGCTCCGTCCGAGTCTGCGGTTCTGCCGAGGCGACGGTGTATTTTTATATTTAATAGTTAATGATGGCGAATATGACGCTGGTGGTTCAGTCGTAGGTGGAGTTTGTCTCCATCTGTCGGTTTAATAGAAAACGGTGGAAGCTCGTTTCTTCCACTGGAAGGGAAAGTTATGCAACAAATGTAAACGATGAAAAACAAAATAAACAAACAAAAACGATGCTTTGTCAAGTTTTCATTTAAGTTTAAATTATTATAAAAGTCACTGTCAAAATCTTAAGATTAAAAAGTCCAAATTACAAGATGAAATTAAAAAAAAGACAAAATTATTTTAACATTTTTTTAAATTTTGACCTTAAGATAATGAAAATGAAGATTAAAAAATTTGGATAAAATGTAAAAAAAAAAAAAAAGTTTTAAAATAAAGTTCAAATCACAAGACAAAAACACAAATTTTCGAGAAGCCTGAATTACAATAAAAACTTGAAACTTTGACTTAAGTCTAAATTTTTAAAAAATGTCAATGAAAAAAATTATTTCAAAATTCAATAAGTAAAAAAAATGGGGTTTGAAGTCAAAACCTCAAGTAAAAATAGTGATAAAATCAAAATTACAAGTTAAAATTTTAAAAGTCAAATTTCAAAATTATGATGTAAAGTCGCAATTTTGAATCAAAATTTCAATGTGAAAATTGATTTTGAATATTTGACTCAAGTCAAAATTATAATCCATGAGATAAAGTCTCAACTGTGAATTTGTAAATATTGACTGAAGTCAACATTATGATAAAGTTAAACGTTTGACTGACTTTTTAATCTCTTTAACTTTATCATGTTGACTTTTTGTTTTTCCATAATGAGAAACTTTTATTTATATTTTCTTCGAGTGGTTACAGAAAACAACCCAAGTTGAAAGTCCTTCTAATAACTGTATTTATACTAAACTGTGAAAATATTTTAAGTATGTGTGCAAATTTCCATGACTCTAAAAGTAAAAGTAACATAAACTCAAGTAGAAGTACCTCAAAACTGGACAACAGTGTGGTACTTAAATAAATGGACTTACCACTCCTGGAGAAGAGTGTACTACTACAACAATTAATTAAAAAAACAAAGTGAGAAGAGAAAAATGTAAGTTGAGGATTTTATTGGTTGAATAACAGGAGTAACATGGACCGAGTTTAACATCAGACAGAACATGCTTCAGTGTAAACGTCTGCTAAATGAAAATGTTGTGTCCCAAACCACATTTGATCCCTCTGTGAATGTAACACAAAGACTGGTGAGGTTAGACGGTCGATCAAGTACTGAGGAAGAACAAGACAAAGACGAATCAGACAAAGACTAATAATTTATGACCAGGATGTAGCCAGAACCAAAAATGTTCCTGGAGATTCCTGTCCGATTCTCCTTCACCTTGTTCTGAAGGAATATTTTTAAAGATACGCTAAAACTGTGCAGACACAGCTGAGTGAGACACGGCTCTAATAACGCGTAGAGGTTAATGGGGGATATCGTGGGGCACCAGTTTGTAGTGGGCACCACAGGATGGGCAGCGCTGGGCCTCGCCCTCATGAAGCCAGAACCAAACCACAGATGTGTTGTCTTCTTCACCTGCAGAGAGGAAACAAGGAGCAGGTGAGTAACTCTGTAAATCATCTTTAAGCTGCCAAGAACATGTTGCATATTGACTAAAAGTTTGATGTTTTTCAAGCCTTCAAGCTTTATAACAAGGTGCCGCAACCTCAAGATAATAAAAAAAGATTTGCATTATGTTTTTAATGAACTACAAAAGGAATATTTGCTATATACAAGACTTTAGATCCTCAACAGTCTGTGGCCACCATTATCAGATTCTCCTTATCCAGATGCTCCATACGTTTCAGTAGGAGACAGATGTGGATTGCAGACAGGTCACAGGCATCTATGACACGTGTCTATGAAGCTAAAAAGACGTTTTACTTATGGTAGCATATATACAGAACACATTTCAGTTCACAGTCCAGAGAAACTGGTGGTGTTTCTGCACAGAACTGATGTGTGGCTTCCTCCTTATGTAGCAGAGCTTTGGGTTGCAGTTTTGGTTGCAGGCTGTGTTAAGTAACAATGGTTTACAAAAATACTCCAGAGTCCATGCAGTTATAATTATCATGGTAGCATGACCGTTTTTAATGCAGTGCTGCCTGAAGACTTGAATGACACATATACCCAGTTTCAGTTCTGGGCTAGTGCTGGTTTAAAGTTGGCTCAACTTAAGATCCATGTAAGAACCAGTTTGCTTTTCCGCAGGCTCCTGAGCCACTGTAGAAACACGTAATTACGCATCTGCCTTCTACTACAACAACCACTACAGTGTCTCTGTACCAGTGTTGTTCCAGAGTTTGTGAGGCTAAACTCACATCTTAATACTCCTGGTCCAACATATATGCACTGCCTATTGTAATCGCCATGTGCAGTTGATTGGCCTTTATGCAGAAGATTTCCTCTCAACCTAATGAACCAAGATGGTGAAAACCTTAATTTCATTGCAAACTTGTATTGAGAAATATTGTTTTTGAACTGAGTGGCGAGTCACAATGTTTTTTAAGTTAAGTTTCCCAGTGAAAACTATTATTGTCTTTGGATTTTTGCCAGAAAAATAAAGTTTCAAATGAATTAAACCAATCAGATTTTAGTTTTGATAGAATTTAAGTCCAGACTTTGGAAGTGTCAGTGTTGGTTGCTGTAACTGTTCAGCTGTGTCACATATCACAGAGTACATAAACACACTGTAGGAAACAAGGCTCAGCATTTACAGCCATTATTCTGTCGAAAAAATACGCTCACTGCAGTTCAGCTGAGATGCATGAAACATCAGCACTACTTCATTAGCCTGCATCCAGCCAGTATCTTTCACAATTACAGTATATTTGAGACCAGTTCCCCATTTGTTTACTGGAAGGTATCCATCCACCACCACTCAGCAAATCAGTAACACTTCCCTGCCCCAGCAGACCCTCACTGACAGCAGCTGAAGGGTATGAGCAAAACAGGGCAGGTTAGGCAGCCCAGCATCATTCTTTATAATGTTTCTGTTGTCTTGAACTACTATGTAAACAGAACGGCCCACATCAGCGTAATGTCAAATACAATCGCTGTGGCATGGCTGGTGTGTGAGCCCGAAATTGTTTTGCTTGTAATATGAGTTACTTCGGTGACACTGTTCGATGGCTGTGAATGACATTTCAACAACGACACAAAAAACGGAGTAAGAGCTTCTGTTTTATGAACAGCCTGCAGGTTGTCTCTGGACATTTTCTTTCACCTCTCTAGTGTTTGATACAATGGTGGTTGCTGCTGCTGGCATTAGCAAACCTGTTGAACTGTGTATTATGCTAACACTTATCTAAATTTCTCCACCTTCACCTACCCACTCATCCAACACAAGATTAACGCTCTGCTGTGGTATCTGGTGCGGTATCAGATTAGGAGTAGGAGTACTGGGGATTGGGGATATCAGGACATCCCTAGCTAAAATCTCTCTAACACTACAGACAACATCAACAAAAAACTAAACAAAACAAAACAAAAGTGGTGCACTGTGTGATCACCATTTCCACAGATCCTCAATTTTTCTGGAATTAACAAAACACATTTTATATAGTTGAAAACAAATAAAGTGTAGTGCATTTTTAAGTTATGTCACTTGTTTAGACTTTGATGGATTTGCATGAGGTTGCATTTTGTCAAAAGAAAGAAAAGAATGAGAATTTAACAGACACTTCCTCTCCTCTTCTTCAAAGTAAAAGTTATTTATCTGCAGCTGATCTGATGTGAACTAAAAACACTTTTAATGATAAGTTGCCCGTACACATTCAGAAGGAAACAAAAACCCAGGGTGCCAACAGTCCAGAGCTGATGAAGCTACATTAGGGCAAGAGCCAGAGAGTCAGATCACTGCTTTCCAGCAGAAAACAAACCAGAGTTTTTAACAATCACAAATGAAGAAATTTTAAACAAAAAAAAGGAAATCTGATCATCTCAATCATCCAAAGCTTTATACGTCTTTAACACTTTGTGGAACGCAAGTTACAGGCACACAGTTGGTCAGTAAATAAACTGTAACTGAAGATAACACACCCTCAAAGCTACAGATTCTCCAGAACACAGGTGAAGAAACGCTATTCGTGGTCCATTATTTGGGTTGTAAACCAGATCTAAGGAGCCAGATAATGTTTAATACTTACAGATGCATCCCACAACCCTTTTGTTAGTGATGGATGGTACAAGGTGGGGGTCGGCCTTGGAACCAGCGTACTCCTTTGGCTTCAACAAGTTGTAGGGATCCTGAAAAAAAGGGAAGATTTAGGTCAAACCTACAGATTCTCTGTGAACACAAAGCTTCAGTTTTAGTTTTAAATTGGATCAAGTTTCACTGTGGTGAGAAAATTAAAACTTAAGTTGCGTCGATAGACAGGAAAAATATTATTAATGCATTAGTGTAACCACGTTTGCAGCCCTGAATTCAACTACTGTGAGAAACTGATTAAGGTGTCATAGACTAAATGATTAATCCATAATGAATTACATGCTGCGTTCTGTATTAGCTTGTCACTAAGTTTGAGTCCACTGACTGGCAGGAACAAAGGGAGTCCAAAACCAGAGTAATGCTTATTATGATGCATCGTCACACCTTTCCCTCCTTCATGGCCGTCATGATGATCTTCTCCAGTCCTGTGGCCTGCTCCTCGTCCGTGGGAATCCCTGCAAAAACAAAGCATAGAAACATGTCTGAGAAACACTTGAGGGAACAGTGTTGAACTTCTTTAAAATGCAACATTATTTGTCCTTACAAGCAAAACTGGGTATAATATTCTTCTGAAACCATCCATATAATGACCAAACATTCGTACATCTCACAGCAAATGTTTATTCATTTAATATTTTTCCTATATTTACCGATGTTGTGCTGAGCAGATCTACTAACAGTGAATACCCAGAGAATTACCTGCTGTAATCACACCCAGCTTCATACGGACATCACACAGACTTTGTTCTAAGAGTCTGGCAGGAAAAAGTCTGTAACGATTGTGTAGGTTGACTTGGATGTTTGAGTTCACACATGCAGCTCACCCGAGTAAAGTCCAGAGAAAGTCTGGAGTCCAGTGAATGTGTCAAAGCAGCTATAAATACTTTTGCGAAGCTTGGTGCCCACGTCACACATAGTTAAGAAGCCCAAAGCTAAAGATGAACGTGTGTGTGCACGCTGGCTGGTAATGAAACACCCAGGCTTCAGTCTGGCCAATACGCTTTTCAAAATGCTACACTGGTTGATGTCAAACGCTGTAGAAAGCAACTTTTAGATGGTCAGTTATTGATGGTTGTACACCCACAAGTTGGCTGCCACCATTTTAACAAATAGATCTAGTCTGTGTGTCCTTGTTTTCAGTAGGTTTGTAGCTGTTAAGTGAAATTATCTTCTTCACATTTCCCAAAACCAATAACACAACAATGGACGCAGTTACAGGCCAGCAACAGACTTTTTATCTGTTCTGCCAATGTTAATTTTTCTATCCACATACAGGAATCTTCCCTTATTTAAGGTTACTGTTTACTTTAAATGTCATTTTATTAGTTAGCTTTAGCTTGCTAGGGTTTTGTGTTTAAGTTGACGATATCTAATTAATGTTTGCGTCTACTTACATACACTACTGAAAAAGACAGAAATACACTTGAACAAAACTAGATGCTACTAATGCTGTAATGTCAATTAAAGTGTAGAAAACCACCTTTGACCTCTCGCTGCTAGGCTAACACTGCTAATGCTAACCGGCTTGTTAGCATGTAGGTGGCTTCTCTGGGATTAAATTCTTTCGTCTTCAGACGTTACCGCATTTTGGGATTTTATAAATCACTGTTATCTTCATTCTCACCTCCAGCCGCCATGCCGCGGCTCAGAGCAGTCACCGGGGCAGCCCGGCAGGTCGCAGCGGCTCTAAAAGCGGAGCGGAGCAGTAACCTTGCAGCCATTTCTCCTTCCTTGCTGTCAGCACAATGGAGTCGCACAGTGATGACGTGTTGTTATGCTATGGAACTGTCGCATGATTTTAACGTTTAAGTTAGCGTGAGAGTTTGAAAAATACTTATACTGAAAAACACATTTCTTATGATAATCTACAATAAATAAAAAAATAAAAAGCAATACTGCTATAATAAAAAACCTCTTGTTTAATTTAAAATGTTCTTTTAAAAGTTTCATATTTAAAATTTAAAGACCCAGAAAATTGACGTGGTGATGATGATATGAAGATTTTTCTGACAAATGTCAAGTGGTTCACAAATTAGGCACAATTATTAAAACTTAATCTTTGAGAACATACTCTTATTGTACTTTATAAAATGTTGTATTTTTCTTTTCTTGCCCTCGTGAAAATTGTCAACTGTACGTTGAGTTTGAACATTTTATCTAATTATTATTTAATAACATTAACAGACAGACATTTATAGGTCTGTTTAGATTTGTATTTACTTTTAATGAGTTATCAGACATTTTACTTTATCATTATGAATTATTGCATGTATGTTGACAAAAACTGCACTTTTTGTAAAATTTAACATACAGTGCAAATGCATTTTCTTAATGTACGGAATTAAACTAATATTTTTTTACTTTTTTTTTACATGTATTAATTTAATACAACTTTCAACTGCTTGGATAAAATTCAATATGTTTTATATAGATGTAATACATGTATGTTGAATTTTAAAATTGATAATTAGTGAACATTTTTCAGTATCAATGCTGCTGGAGAAAAATGACCAAAGAGTTGAAGATGTCCATAAACAAGTTCAAAAACTTTATTGGTTGAATAACAGGAGTAACATGGACTGAGTTTAACATCAGACAGAACATGCTTCAGTGTAAACGTCTGCTAAATGAAAATGTTGTGTCCCAAACCACATTTGATCCCTCTGTGAATGTAACACA
>OMLM01010305.1:54882-65904 GCA_900302695.1 Helostoma temminkii | reverse complement strand
CCCCGACTGGGAAGGTACGGGCAGGCTGCCCGGGTCGACCACCCGGCTGGAGGAGGGACCGCAGGCCTTCATGTTCTAAGAGCATGCAAAGGGGCAAGCAACAGTTTTAGGTCATCTTATGTAACGCCTTCAGGTGCAGAAAATCTAAAGTAGGTTACAGACATCATGCGAGTGTGAATCTTTAATACTGAGCTGATAAATAATTTCTAAAGGGAGAATGTGGTTCTGTGTTTTCAGATTATGTAAGATGTGAAAAAAGGATCTTTACTGCCTGCAAAGTGTTTTCAGTCGATGACCCAGATTATTCACCTTTACAGCAGCAGTGTTTAGTTCAGTACAGACAAACAATCATTCATTAGAGCTACATGTTACAGGTGCAGTATTTGCAGCTAATGTCCTGAGAATCTTCCACAGTATTTCCTAAGAATCATCTGGAACTGATTATAGGGGAAAGTGAGAACCAGCACATTTTAAAGAAATCATGAGGAAAGTTTCAGAGAATTAACCAGACTCACTTAAGCTTCCAGACTTACAAGGCTCTTGTAACTAAAGTACAGTGAGTATTGTGCAATAAATCACTTCCTATGCAGGTTTCCAGCAAATGAGCTACAAAATTAGTTCTCCTTCTGAAAGTCAGGAGAATAAAACTACGATCCCTACCCCTCTGAATGGAGATCCAAAAGACACCGCCTCCTCCTCTTCCTCCTCCACGGCCAGGTAAACCTCTGCAGGTCCTGCTGGAGTCTTCAGGTTGGGGAAAGTCCAAGTTTTGGAGCGAGGAGAAAACATGTTGGCTCCAGGGACCTCTTTATCTGGACAAAGGAAGATTAAAGACATGTTGTCATCTCTTCAGGGCACAGGGGACTGTCTCTGGGTTTATAGTAAAATTAGTAACACACGTCCAGAGTTGGGTTAAGTGGTAACCCAGATGTTTTCCTACAATGGTGTACATGTTAACCACACTAGCTCCACAAATATTAGATAGGTTGCCATGAAACAAGTCTGTACAGAGTGCAGACATTTGTGGCTTCAGTGTTTGAATCATCCTGTCTTATTTATGGTAGAAACCTCTGACAATGTTCATATGTTTATATGTTGGCACCTTCGCGGATGACACCGGCTGAACTTCTTCCCTCCAGCACGGAGCCATATTGAATGGTTGGGATCAGCTGTTTGTGTGGAGCGTAGCACTCCTCCTGTGACGGCAGCTCTCTGTCCAGTGTGCGAGCCCGTCGCCCGGCCCTCCCCGGGGAGCCGGAGGAATGGTGCTCGGTCCCGGTCCTCGTCTTGGACAGACCCCGGGCTGCCGCGCCGCTGCTGCAGTCAGGCAGGGGGAACGTACCGATGCCACTGTCCAGGGTGTACGTGGAAGCACCAGAACCTGTAGAGGTAAGAAAGAGGAGAGAGGCTCAGTTAATGCGGATGATGATATGCAAATAAAGGTGTGAGCTATTTATTTCCTGCATATGCAGATTGTGAGTTTCATTTAAAGCCTAATGAATTGTTGCTGATTAGTAACATACTACTGAGTCTCTGCTACTTTAATTCTAGTAGAAAAACCAAAGAAAAATGTGACCTATTTCCACAGTATTTTGGTCAAAGTTAAGAAATAATTATGTAGACTAATACACCTTTAACCAATCTGATTCTCTTATTCATTTTCAGATGAGGTTCAGATCAGTCTTGATCCTCAAACATCTTACAATCTGCGTAATAAACACTGTGCTCCACTGACAGCCTCCTCTTACCTGCAAAGTGTTGAGAGTCTGTGAGGTTTTCATCTGATGTGATCTTGCCGATTCTGTCTGATCCCTGCAGGAAAGAACACGAGGTAGCAAACAGTGAATGTACTGAGTGTCAGCTTTTCACATGAGCACGCAGGAAACTAGACTAATAAATTAGATGCCAAGTGCAAACTTCAAGGTTGCTCCTGCTGTGTGTAGAACTCATTTTCACTGATTCTGAGAGTTTGGTATGATAAAAGAAAGTGAGTTGTGTTTTCCCTCTACTCATCTCTACTTCCTGTCAGTCTGTGTCTACAGAGGAATAAATCAAAGATGTACCTTGTCCATGTCATCACGACTGTGGCTGATGACATCGCTCTGCTGGGTGAACACCGCTTTAGAGGTCTTACCTCGGCGCTGAGGCACATTGATCATGTCCTTCCCGTCCACTCTGCATTCAGAACACACACAGCAGTTTTGTAGTGTATGCAATTAGGAGGCGCTAAAGACGTAGCAGTTTGTGTAGGCAGAGTGAAAAACAGGCCCAGTGGGGGAAAAACTATCTATATATGCTTTTATAACTATGGTGCATATTTTCAGACAAAGGTTCCATGACATTTACTTTATGAACTTCACTTAAAGTACAATGACAGTAATCTGCTGTAACATACTAGACACTACTGCAACAGTAGAACAATACAGTCTCAGAACTACAGTTTGTAATTAAACCACTGGTCCTTGTCGAGTCCTCACCTGTTTAGCAGCTGCTGCATGAAGTTGTCCGAGCGCACTCCTCTGTACATGACAGCCAGCTGTCCCTGAGCTTGGTCCATCACCACCTCACAGGAGTGGCCCCTGCCCGACCTCTCCACATAGGCCCTCTCCTCCTCCAGGGCCCTCCTCAGCCCCTCTGCCTTCTCCATCAGAGTGGAGATGTTCAGACCCTCCACGCCTTCTTTACACCTGGTGGCCATTTTCACTGAGTCTCTGCCCACGGAGGGGATGTTTATCTTCCACTCCTTCTTCTCATCCTTTGCTTTGGTCGCATCTGCCTTGCGGCTCAGCGCAGGCAGCTTGCTCTTCTTCAGGCCGAACCAGCTTGCGATGCCGTTGGAGGCTTTCTGCTTAACCTCGGCGCTCTGCCCTCCTCTGTCCTGCTCCTGAAGCTTCAGCACGTTCTCCTCGATGCCCTTCATCACCTTCTGCTCGATGGCAGATTGTGGGCTAGGGGCTGACTGCATCGGCTTCTCCCCCTCAGACGTTGGAGGTCTGGGAGGAGGAGGTGGCAGGCTGTCTCCATACATCGGATTCTTTTTCCCCTTCCCGCTGATCTTGGTCCTCTCTTCTGATTTGGACGAATAACGTGGGGCATCTGTGGGTTTTGCCCCTCTTTGGACGGACGGGCCCTGGCAAGGTTTGGACGGCGACTTTGGAGGGATTTTGTTGGGGCTGTTGCTACTGTGAGGACCTAAACCAGATTTTATGTTGTAGGCCAGATTCAGGGATCCTGGACACTTAATATTGTTGCGTAGAACCTGCGGGGCGTCTGTGTTGGGGGACGGCAGACCTATTTTGCTTTTGGAGCCATCTGTCTTGGTCACACACAGTTCCTGTTTAACTACCGCTGGACCTGGCGGCTGGGACTTCACTGCCTGTTCATAAAGCTGAGATGACCCTGGGTACTTCAAACCACCACTGCCGCCCTTAGGCTTACCATCCAAAGAGTCTGTGTATTTTGAATGTCTTTGCTCCTCTTTATGAAGCTCCAAGGGCCTTTCTGCTGTCTTACTTCTTTCTTCCCCGTACGTGCCCTCACCCACTGTGTCCACTGGCCTGAGACTGACTTGTAAATCCTCTGAGCTTCTCAGTTTGCCCAGAGCAGCCAGTCTGTCTTTGAAAGCGTGGTGACTGGAGTCACCCTGGGACCTCGCTGACCCGGCCACAGGTCTCTTGGGGATGGAAGAAGAGTCGGTCCTTCTGGCTGGAGGTGGAGGTGGATGCTGTGCAACCCCAGAGCTCTGCGCCGTGACCTCCCTTCCGTCTGTCTCCTGTTTCTCTCTGGTTCGTGAGTAGTTAGCTCTGCCCTGAGCTTTGCCGAGAGCTGAGGAGCTGGGCAGGCTGTGATGGTTAACCCACACTGGGCTGTCTGAATCCTCCTCATCATCTGATGTAGACTCTGATGTAGAAGACGAGGACTGCTTTCGCTGCGGAGGGGGATTCAGGACGCTTTCTGGTAGCGATTTAACAAGCTTCCTCTCACCACCATTCACCTTTGTTTGAGTTGGAAGTGTGGTTCTTCTTTCCAGGCCCTGCGCTTGTTCCTCCTCTCTAGAGTCAGTCGACATATCACAGACATTTTCATAATGAGGGACCCTCTGAGATACTTTGGGTGAGGAAGAGGAGGCAGAGTTAGCGCCCGATTGTGATGCAACGCTGGCTTTAGGTGCAGAGAGGCTGCTGTAGCTTATTTCTTTAGCAGGTGGTGAGCAGACATCTTCAGGCTGTGGTGGGGAGGTTGGAGCTGAGTGCGTGGCAGGGTAGGATTCAGACCTGGAGGGTGGGGGAGGGGGCTGCCTGCACCTCTCTGTGGTGGTGGCTCTGCGTGTGGGAACTGGAGAGTGGTACACCTCATAGTTATTGGTGCGACAGGGGATCCTAGAGTTGCGGGTGAGCTGGGGGCTCAGACGGACAGCAGACGTTGAAGCCTGAGCCTTCTCCCCAATCGAAGGAATCTTCAAGAACTTGAGCAGTTTGGACGGTGAGTTGATGGCTGCGGCTTTGACGTCGCTGAGGCAGGAGGGGCTGGGGCTGACGGAGGCGCTGGCTCTCACAGAGGAGGGATCAGGGTCTGTGCTGTCTGTCTCTGGGGCAGCTGAGGGATCACTGGACATGGCGTCAGTGGTAGAGGAGAGTGCCAGGCCATTGTGAACGCCATCACTTGTCGTCACGTCACAGTGGGAGATGTGTGCGTTGTCCGTCACAGGTAGGCGGGAGACGGGACAGAACCCAGTGAGCTCTTCAGAGGCACTAGCATTTAGACAACTGTCTGAGTTATCTTGTTCCTGCTCCACTCCCATTACCTCCGAGCTCTGATTGGCTGAGTCTGTGACTGATGAATGGGTGGTGGCACTCGCTATTTGCTGGTGGGCTTCATTCTTGGAGCATTGTTTAGACAGTGGAACAGACTCCGCTGTCCTGCTCTTACTGTGACATTCGCTCATAGCAGCTGTAGGAACTACATGACTCTGGGTGGTGGAGTTGGCTTTCGAAGGACTACAGGTATGGTTGCATGGCTTTGGAGGACCGTCTGGGCTTCTCTTGCAGTGTAAACAGCAGGTGTTCCGTCCCTCACGCTTCACTGCCCCATCACCGTTGACATGCTGGTGTGCGTCAGTGTCAGAGCAGGAGCAGTGGCAGTGTGTGTGGTGGGATTTGCACTGTAGCGGAAGAGGGTCCGCAGTGGCCAAAACAGCCTCCGTGGACATGAGCACCTGGCCATAGTCACAGAAAGACAAGCTTGCAGTGGACGGGTGGAACTTCAGAGGGTCTGTCTCCTCCATCTTGCGTAAGACCTCCAGGATGTGTGCTTTCTTCTTGAAGAAAGGTGAAAGGGCCTCCATGGAGGTGGCTGGGCCACGAGGGCCTGGGGAGGCATGCTGTGTGCGATAGCCATTTCCCTTTGAATAGAAAAAGATCTGTATCAGCATCATATTTACTGCTGACACTTAACCAAAGCCAAACAATTGATTTCATGAAGACCTTTGAGTGCATGCGTACAGGAAAAAGAGTGCAGTGGAGATTAGCTGTAGAAATCTATTTTAAAACACAATAGTGGAGAAGAGAGCAAATGTCAGAGTGTGTTATAATACACGCATACAGGAGGGGACTGTGGTCTTATTTATAATCACAGTTTCACTCTTAATGTTTGGTAAAAGCTCTGCTGTGTGAGCTTTGTAATTATCACCTTGGCTTGTGCTTCAGTCTGTGCAGGCTCCACCTGTTTGGCAGAGTCAGTGTGCAGCTGTGCATTGTAGTCTGGGAGGGGTCCTGTCTGGACCTGCAACAGGAGACACATAGGCAATTATGATGACACTGTAGACACTATAGACAATTGTATACACAGACAACGATGAGCTAAGGTGTCCTGGCATCTGCTGGAACAATACAGAGCAGACGTGAAAAAGACTGAGATCCAGTGCTGGCACAGCAGTGTCTGAAGGTCACACATGAATAAGACGTTTGATGAATCAGAGCAGTGCAACGATACAGACAACAATTTAACCAAATGCATGTACATGCATATCTGCGGTTACTGTATAGATTAACACATACAGGAAAACCACTGTACTCAGAGTGTATAAGAAAAATACTGATCTGTGGATCATCACAGAGGAGGTGAAGTTGACTTACCTGGTAATGAGCTGTAGGGTGGTTGGGCAGTTTCTGTTGGAAAAGCTCGCAAAGCGCTCGGTTCTGTCTCTCCAGGTCGAACACCAACATCTTCAGCTTGATGCACTCCTCTCTCAGATCCTGTTCAGTGAAGCACACAAAGCGTTAAAACCACGGATGGAGCTCAGCTTGTGACATATGAGCAAGGTGACGACCAAACACAGAAAACGGAAGTGCGGCTTTGTGTTACCTTTTGATTTAGCAGAGCTTGGACCACGTGGTTGGCCACCTGAGGAGAGAACATTTTTGTGACTCAGCTGAATATTTTATTATTTTATTTAAAATATGTAACATGAACTCACCTCATCCAAGCATCTCTCATAAGCTTCTCTCTGACTTTCATTTGCCAACATCAGGGCAGAATTCTCTGCCTGTGATAAAGAAGAGAGAGACAAAACTTGTTAACATGATATATCATATATGATATGTCACGTTAAGGTGCTTTAACATAATAAATCAAGCACAAAATACAGGATAAAAAAGGATCATTTCAGTATTTACTATAGGTTAGATCATCATACAAACATAAGACACCCTCTGTCCTTAGACCCAAAAACAAGGTTAGGAAAAAAACTCTTATTGGGAAAAATGAAAATAGCAAAGAGAAAACAAATGGAAATGCAGTAAATGACATGTACAGAAGAGCAACAAAGTAGATTTACATTATGGACAATGAGGATTACAACATTATGGATTGTAAACATGATCTGGGATGATCTCCCCCAGCAACATCCAGTGCTAACCTATATTAATATCTGATTTGTGAAGCAAAGTGCGTTTGTTTACTCGCCTCTAGCTCTCTCAGTCGGTCCATGAGCTCGCTACTGTTGTCCTCCAGGTAGGACTCCACGTCTCCTTCCACGCCCTCCTCGTCCGAACCGAAGTCCTCATCGCACATCCTCTGTTCAGTCTCATCAGACATTGTTCTCATCTACAACACAGAAGAAAACATGCATCAGTTTCCCAAAGCCAAAGATGTCTTTTTTTTGTCCTAGCACCAGTCCCAAACCCTACCTATTCAGTTTACAGTCAGATAGAACACAGAAAAGCAGAAGATTTATTGACATATTTCAGTTCTTAGTGCATATTAATATTATTGATAATAAATGATGACTAATCATTCATCACTTGCTGGCTGTATCTGACTTGTTCTATTGCAGTAAACCATACCCATCTGGTTCTCCAAGCAAAGCCAAACAAACACTGGAGATACCAGTAAACTGAGGTCTGCTTCACATCACACACCGTTCCCATCTCCAACAGTGACGTTAACATTGTTACCACAATTACACTTTGTTTATACTCTGTTTATCTGACAGACATAAGACTTTGCTTCAGAACTATTTTAGAGTTTGCTCCTCAACGTACAGTACAAACATGGACAGGATGAAAACGTCTATGCTGCACAGCTTGTTGTTGACTCTACAACACATTACCTGCTATATAGTGAGGATTACTGAACAAAAACATTAATCCTTCCATCCTGCATCGTTTCAGATACAAACTGTGTTGAAAGATAAGCCCTTGTGTCTATATTCCTCTGCTTTAGGTCTGCAGCTTCAAATCCATAGATTCTACTGCAGCACCACGCTGAGCTCACAGGCTGCCTGAGTCTATGAGCTTAGTACACTGCATGGTGCGTGGCTGAAGACCAGTCTAGTAGGCATGGCTCCAGGTATGTGTCTCAATGAATGTGTGTTTGTGTGTGTGTTTGTGTGTGTGTGTGTGTGTGTGTGTTGACTCTCTGAGCAGAGCAAGGAAGGGCCTGGAGAGGAAGTAAGTGTGTCAACCTGGACCCAGATCCAACAGTCAAATCTTAAGGAGTCATTAGAGTGAATGGGATGAGCCCGATTCTGTGGCTGTAGGCCAAGAACAGGCACAGTTTCCAGTAGTATCAAACACACACAGCATAATAAATTTAGTAAAGGACACACAGAAGGCTTAAATAGCACCTCTCCACAGTAAGATATGTTTTGCAACATATTTCTTGTAAAAAAATATTTGAAAAAAGTTACATACTGCTTTATTGTGGACAGGTGCTGCCAAAAACCCACTCTGATCACTGAACAACGCTGGCAGCAATGCAGAGATATGTGCTTGTAAAACATTTTGAGCACAGCTTGTGTTCCAACAAATCAGATAATTTCTGCTATTTCATTTGTAGGTTTACCAGCATACTCATAAACTGTAATTTCATAATGAAGCACTGTGTGCAGCAGTCTGAGTGTAGCAGAGCATAGCAGAGCAGCTGGGCAAAAGAGAGAGCACTGATTACGAGTCTCATGCTAGCACCAGTTGTAGCTTTTAAACATGAGTCTACAAGTATTAACTTTGTTATTGTCAATAAACCCCATAGATAGACCAAACCAACAAAGACTGGGTGATTGTTACTATGAGCATGGCCACCACAGCTTTCACTCAGCCTCACACACACGTTCTTGCTACTGTAAATACTCAGTGGAGCACCAAATGTGGATTTATTTGCAGCTTAAAAAGGCTCAGATGAACCATGTCTTCTTATATAGTTGTTCCAGGTTATTTAGTCTTTTTTAAACATTACTGTTTTTAAAACTGCACTTGCTCTTTCTGGCCACATGGGGCAGCAGGAATAAGCTGTAAACACAAAGTGATACAATTTAACAAGCAATTGGTTGGTTATTAATCCAATACAGTGGGGTCAAAACTACAAGTGACCTCTTTCAAACAAACAGAGTCATGTGATCAAGTGGTAATATGAAATTATTGATTATAGTTTAAAGATTTTTGTCCTTACAAGTCCCCAGTTTACTTGGGTGCCAAGTAAGTTATAGAGTACTGGTAACACTGGATACTGAGTAACACCATCTGGAACCTGGAAAGGACTTTGTGATGTGAAACACAGGTTACCATATTCAAATTGCTATAAACAAATATAAACAGCAGCCTATATAGGCACATAACAGTTACACAAGGAATAAAACCCAGTACTGGGAAATGTTCATTAGCTTCCAGTCGTTTCATAATAAATCAGAGAGCAGCCAGGCCTTGTGTAACCAGAGCTGTTTGCAAAGCATTTACAGGAAGATTACTGAACATCATTGGCCTGTGAACAATGACTGACAAACACAAGCAGCACCATCTAAAGTGTAGGGTGCTTATTGAGCTGCAATTGACTGAACAGAGCCAAATCTACACGTATAATGGAGGGCTGATCAATGCCGTCCATCTAAGAACGGAAGCAGATATTAGCCATCCATTTGACCTTGGATGTACAGAGTGGTTATAAATATCATCTTTTCTCTTCACTAATGCACATTAAAGCTCTGGGCAGCAGGGCCCAGAAACATGCTCACATCTCTCTGTGTTTGCCAACAATCACTTGGAAATTACAGCATGGACCAAAAGACAACAAAAGTGATGCTAAATATAACATCAGAATGTGGTTCTGCAGCTTCTGCTGTGGTTTCTTTTGATGTGAAAAATGAACGTCACAAGAAGCATCTCTTTAAACTCTCTGAAGTCATGCCCCACGTATCCACAGTCCTACCGCTGGAACCAAGTCCTACTGAAGTCGGATCAGAGAACTGATCAAACGATGAAAGCACGTGAAGGGAGTGAATCAAGATTAATCACATATCACTCCAGTTCTTTTTTACACTGGCTTCTGTTGTGCCAGAGAACAGGTTTTACAATAGTGCCATTGGTTTATAAATATCTGAATAGTTTAGACAAACAAACCAAAAAAAAAAAAAAACACTCCCTGTCAAGTGTCCATTGACTTAAATAAATGTATTTACTCTGGACCCAACAAACAGACTCCACATGCGAGAGATGTCGATGAATCTGCTTCCTCAACCAGTCTGTTATACCAAACAATGATGGGAACAAACAGTTTTATCTCTGAATAACAAATTCCACTGAGCACAGTTTACCATACGCTTCTCACAATACAGTGGACAATCTGCCATCAAAGGCTACAGTGACCCCTGTCAATTATAACAACAAAGTTCAACAGTGATTCAGCAACTACTCATTTACATTTTGATCAATTCCACCTAACACATACTTTTATTATTATTGTTACAGGTGTTTTTTTGTTTATTAAACGTGACATGAAGAAGATCCACCACAAGTGAAGAAGATCCTGAAGTCTTCATGTGTCTGGTGTTGACCAACCATAAACAACCAAAAGCCAAAACATAAAATAAAAGCAAATCCTCATACAGGAGAAAGTGACACCACCTAGTCTAAATAAATGAGCAAACTGTGTTTGATTAAGTGATTATTCAATGAAATCGCTGCAGCTCTACAAAACACACAACCCAAACTAAACATAGATAAGAAGCATTTATGGTCTATTATTTCAGCTTAAAATAACACTTACAATCTCCAGTAATCTGCTTCATGGAGATTGTGTTTTTTGAACTTAAGAATTTCCACTGTTGATTAATCTGCTGATTATTTCTTTAATTAACAGATAGTTTGTCTATAAATGTCTCTTTTCCCACAGTCCAATGTGACATCTTCACACTATTTAGATCCATGAAACAAAGATATTCTCTTGACACAAGCAGCAAATTGTCACATTTGAGAAGCTGGAACTAGCACTACCACGTTCGACACTTTGGCATAAAAAAATTCAATTTAACCCTAACAATTAATTGTAAAAATTATTTTTTTATATTGACCTTATCCATTTTAACTGAAAAGCACTTTAATTTAGCTCATGGACAAAGGGTGCTGCACAAATACACCTGTCTGACTTAAGTCCTGTAGCAACACAGAGAGTGAAAGGGAGAGCAAATACACAGAGAGAATGAGAGAAAGTACTGCTGCTTTCTGAACTGCAGTATTGTCATGATGAGGAGCC
>OMLM01010305.1:35976-54862 GCA_900302695.1 Helostoma temminkii | reverse complement strand
GCCTGTGACTGGCCTGAAACCGTGCACACACACACACACACACACACACACACACACACACACACACACACACACAGAGGCTCATTGACAGGGCAGAGGAGAGGCTCAGTGTGTCCCAGTGGGGCTGCAGTGCCAGGGAGCTCCTTCCACTGAGCTCGGCTGGCAGACTTACAGCCGCTGGAGCTGTCAGAGGCCGACAGAGAGAAACCACGAGGGGAATGCAAATAGAGTAAATGTTGCTGCTCTGAACACTGCACTGCTGAGTGGCCTCACTGCCTGACGACAGATTTTCAGCATCTCACCACTACATAACAATCTACTATTCTGATGACATTACTAAAAGAACTTTATCATAAACAACAAGTGTATGAGTCTCACATTCATTAAAGGGTAAGAACAAGGTGGGCTGTGCATTTATTTCCATATTACTATTTCATGAGAGTGGTTCATTGAACCCACTCTCACACAAACAATAGATGCAATTTAGTCATTTTAGCACGTTTAATGGAATAAGATGCTTTATCAAAAGGGTCATTTAACTGATTTCAAGGCTGCCTTCACACTGACTCAGCATGGAAAATAACTGCAGTCCTTTTTGTTTATCTAAATAGGAGATACAGCTGGGGTGCCATCCATGAGATATGTTGCTCCAAACAATGCAAAGCTACATCCTGCTGTATCCTGTAAAACTGTTGTTGCTGTGATAACTTTCCATAGATGTATAAGTCTGCTTGTGAGCTTCATGTGTCCTAATTTATTTGTGATGACAAGTAGCTCTGTTATATATTTTCTTTGTCTGTAGTGGAGCTGTCAAAAATTTGACAAAAGAACCGATGATACTGATAGTGATGTTATCTCAGCTTGGCCTTGCACCTTTCAGAGTGGGCTTTTAAAGAAGTGAGCATTTGGGATGTAGGTCTAGTCTTCTCGCATTTGATCCACATAAATAATAGTGATGCATTCTTTCTTTCATTTTTCCAAAGGCCCTAATTTATCAGTATAATACAGACGTACCTGAACACCAAACAAATATGGACACCGCTTATCAAAGACTCATATTCAATACAATGAAATCCAAATTCAACAGATATAGTGCCCTAAAGTCAACGCTATACTGCCAAATGAAAAGAAACAAAATGTCATCATGGACAGAGCTGCAACAAAGATTCAACACAAATAATAATTTGCAAGTTAATGCCTCCAATGTACAATTTGCTGCTTGTAAAGAGCACAATGTTAGACTGTTTGAAGTGTGCACACCTAATCTTTAAGCATCCACGCCAACAAAGTTAATCAATCTGTGCGTACTCAACGGTCGCAAATATTTCTAATTAGTTTTGTTTCTTGTGTCTCTTAAAATTAAGAGCTGTATTGTTAAATACAAACAGAATACTGAAGGAAAAGGGAAGAATGCAAAAACCAGACAGCGAAGGTCAAAGTCAGCACAAAGCTTTGTTTTGTTTTTGTAAATCCACCCTTGTCAAAAACACAGCCGCTAAATCTGACATTGCCAAGTGTAAACAAAGTGCAGCGAGTCACGGCATTCATGGCTTGAAGTTCCAATCACTGAACAAAACTGAGAGGATCATGTGTTCGCCTCTGAGCCAAGCGAGCATGTGGTGCTTTTATTCTTCCTAAAATGACTCAAATGGATACCTGTGTATGAAAAATGTGAGCTGTCGGGATACTGATGGGCATTCACTGGCAAACCAGTAAAGTGGAACTTTAAAAACTAACACATCTACTGTAAATGAATGGTTGTGGTGTCCTTTAAACAAATTACCCAGCAGCAATTGCTGCAAAGGTTGGTTTAATTTTTCATGGGTGTACACCACTGAGACAGAACCAGAGGTTTCATTTTCAGTAAAGCCAGTATCTACAAACAAGTCTCATGATGAAACAGTGAAGTAGCAGCAACAGCCAGCTGATGATTAATTACTCTTTACTGTGGTCAATTCCAGAACCTGATTTACAAAACAAACCAGAGCTGCAGTTTTGATAATAACTCATTTTTCAACCAAAAACCAAATATTCTGTGGTTCCACCTTCTCAAATGTTAGGAATTTACAATTTCTTTTCATTTACCTCTTTTTACAGCAAAATAACTTATTTAAAATGTCATGGTCCCAGTCTATCACATGTGAGGATTTGCTGTTTTGTCTAATTTATTTCACTGTAAATTGAATATGTTTGGTTTGAGCTGGTGAACTTTTAGCTGTGATGGGCATTTTTTTAAAATAGATACATCATAGAATAGATCAAGTCATTTATTAATACAAGTGATCCAAATATCAAATCAAAAAGAAAATGTTAACATGACATAATGAACTCACATGACCAGCTCTCGTTATGATCCTTGAAGAGGAGTCAGTCTGTCTCCCATCAACAAAACCAAGGAGCTGAGGGAAAAGAAAACACATGGTCACATTTTAATGAATAAACTCCCAGTTTCCTCTTTGTCCACTGAGGGACATCCTGACATCACTGCCAATGCTATTTGTGTGTCTCTCTATGAATCATAAGACCGAAACCACAAGATTTGGCTGCGTGTAATGAGATCTTGAAAAGTTTGGTGGTGGGGGTTTTACGTTGCAGGGCTTTGAGTGTCCTCTGTGATGGCCTGTGGCGGGGAGAGGCTGCAGCTTTCCTCTGCTCTGCGAGCGAACAGGAAACCAGAAGTAGAGGAAGATGCTCCATTGCCCTCGGGAGATACCAGTACTCGGCAGACGCCAGCCATGCCAACACCACAAGCCCCCACTTCTCTATCTCGCTCTGCTCCTCAATCTCTCCTCCTCTCAGCTTTCCTTTCATCTCTGAGTCATTGTAAAGTGTAATAAAAGAAAGATGGATGAATAATTCAGCAGACGCAGCGTTTAAGAACTCCCTTCTATGTGTTTCTGATTTTACAGGACACACAGACTTTAAATGTTTTAGTCTAAAGTTGGATTCCCCCATTAATTGACTTCATTGTTAATTAGGTTCGGTTTCTACAGAGACTTAATTTAGAACCTTAATGGGAAGCCCTGTCTGCTGCAGCGTCTCCTCAGCCGCCGTTTTGTCTTGATCACTCCAGATATGTTTAGGCACCAAGCTGCAGCGTTAACTCTTCATTTCCAAAAGCACTCTATAGGGTAACAAGACCTGATCCTGTTAGAGCTTGTCAAACTGAAATGGGATTAGAGGTGTTGAGCATCTGCCCTCTCAATCTGGGCTTTAATGGAGCAAGAGCAGATCATCGGGTCTGGCTGTGTCCTCATTGGTACACCTGGTCCTGGGGAAAAAAAAAGAACTGACCGTGATCTGTGATCTGTGTCATTAGTAGATCACAGATCCCAAAAATAAAAAGCACAACTGAGCAGGAGGACTGCACCAGCAATTAAAAATGAAATTCCAGATTTAAAAAGGGTTTGGTAAGGTGTTGAAGATGAGACTCATGGAATGAGGGCAATCCTAAAAAAATAAAAATCAAAGGCGACAGAGGCGAAGCAGAGAGGAGACATGCACAAAAGCTTCTTAAATCATGTCAGTCCCACTCATGGGGATTCAACATAAGCAAGGATATGTCAAAAAAACATCCTTTCCATCAGCCAATCTGGAAAGACTGAAGTTCTTGTTGTGTAGGCAAAGTGTGTAGGAGGGAGATGTAAACAATGTGACAAAAACCTAAATCCTCACATTGTGGAATTAAGCAAGATTGGGGAAGACTGCATCTTCCCCCTTCAAAAAATGTAGGCCAAAGTCAATTTGTTTTGCTTTCTTTTCCAGACACACCATTACCATGCGATTGTCTGCATCATTAATAAAGATGCAGATAAATATCAAAGAGGCAGAGAGATGGGGGGGGAGACAGAATCAGGCTGGTGGGCTCCCTCGGTGCTGCTTCCTGTCTGATGTTTGCCTGTATGAACCGAGACGAATCGTGGCAATATTTGAGATGGGGAGTGGAGGCAGTGGAGAGAGAAGGTGGGGGAGGGGATGAAGGAGGGGAGCTCCCTTCCCAAAAGAGCCTGAAAGGTTGGATGAGCGCCATGTATGTCTGAGAGCAATCAAACAGAATGCAGGGATCCTTCTTAAATCTGTGCCAGGCAACCTCCACACACAGGAAACCCCATCACGGGCCCTACACATCTGATACACAATCACTTTTCTCTTATCACACTTTCAGCCACAAGCAACATTTAGGCTGAGCTCTACACCACCACGTACCAGATTTATGACACTTTGTTGGCCGCAACCAAAACAATCCAACATGATCCTGGGTTGGTTCAGCCAAAATAAAAACAGTCTTCTGTTTGCTCCTACAGTGTAAGCTAGCCCCCAGATTAATGCTAACAGAAACACACACAGCAAATCAGACCTGGCCCAGGAGTCACATCACATCGTGTCCATTCATGTCAACACTAGAAAACATAACACCCCTCAGTCACACCACTTCATTCTTGTACAACTACAAATCTGCACTACATTTGCTACATTTTGACACAGAAACATCATCGCAACAGACAGAGTGGGTGAGACAAAACACAATGTCAGCAGAAAAACTACACATTTCAGGTCAGCTCACCTTGCTCCCGCTGCCTTTTCAGTCATCCAGTGAGTGCATCCGAAACCTCCTCATACTTGAATGAAATGTAAGGCACCAGAAGAAGAAGAAAAAACAGAGAGGGCGACAGAGAGGCCACAACCTTACATTTCTGTTTTCCGGCTGCGGAGGAGATTATTTTCCCCCGTGTTAAAAGTGCCGTCACCCTCTGAGTGTGGCAAGGAAGCCGGTTTCCTCTATGCTCCAGCTAGTAAAGGCCTGTCCTTGGTCATGAGCATTGTGTGTGTGCCTGTGCTGTCTGCAGAGGCTGCCATGTCTCCCATTGTTCCAGGGTGAGTGAGGCAGGCTTCCTACCCCAATAGACCCTGCCTACTACAACAGCTGTGAACCAGCCCCCACCTCTCTGCTGCTCTCCTTCTCCCTATCCCCTCCTCCTCCTCCTACAACCCCTGCCTTTCTGCCTGTGCTGCTGCTGCTAAAACATTAACCCTGCAGCTGCTGGCTCAGGCCATAAAGATGTGGAGAGAATGAGTGGGGGGGTTATGTTTCAAAAGAGACCCCACTACACAGCGGACAAAAGAAGGTAACACAGAGAGGATATCCGACAGCCGGCTGAACTGACAGGACACACAACCATTCAGTGGCCTAGAAAGAAAACAGGCTCTGTGCTAAGAGGATTGTCTTTCTCAATCACACTGGTAATAAGTGTTGGACTGAGTCCTGTGTTACTGCAGTGACAAAAAGAAAAGTCACTGGAAATCTGAATAAACACAGGAGATACAGGCTACAGCTATTATTATTATTTTCAACTGAACTGCTATTTTCTCAGTTCATTCACAGCTTAGAAAATGCTCAAAAAAGTCAACGCACACATATTGTCTATTTTGTGTACATCAGTTTTTTGGACATATATCAGTATTGTTGTATAATCTGGCTGTTGAATAAGGTTAAATAAGAAGTTCAGCACTAAGGTGCTGAAATTAAGTACAACTCATTGGCTAAAGGAAACCGCATGGCACCTACAGTGACATTATAACGATAACAAAGTAGATGTTGGAACCCTGTATTTATATTACTTCAAGGTCAAGGCTGATGTCTTAGAATTTGTTTGGCAAAACTACCATGCTGTGTAAACCCCTGTGTAACCACTATTTTTTTATTCATAAAAACGAGGTTATTTTGAACCTTTAGTTTAACTTATTGAGTCGGCGAAGGCTAATGTCATTTTAAACATTTTTCATCGGTTCTACATATTTGTGTATGTTTTGTATTTGTTTGGGGCGGCTGTGTCTCAGAAGGTTGAGGAGTCATCTACCAATCATAGGATCAGTGGTTCGATTCCCAACTCCTCCAGTCATATGTCAGATGTCCTTGGGCAAGACACTGAACCCCAGGTTGCCCCTGATGAGTCAGATCAGCTGCATGGCAGCTCTGCCATTGGTGTGTCAATGTGTGTTTGCTTGCGTGAACGAATGGGAGAATGAGAAGCAGTGTCAAAGCGCTTTGAGTACCAGTAATGTAGAAAAGCACTATATAAGTGCAGACGATTTGTATTGTGTTGCTTTTGTTTATGTTTTGAAAATAATAAACATGTACATAAAAAATATGTTGAAGCTGATAAAAGTAATTGACATCCACTATTCTCTATTCCATATTTAATAGAACATTTTATTAGATGCTATTGATTAATGATGCAACATATTTTAAATAATACACTACATAAAAAAGGCAAAAATACTGAAACCCCCTTTGAGCTCTTTTTATAGTGTTTCATGACGTCCAGTTCTATCAGGTTTGATGGGAGCTTTCTCCAAACAACTTTCTGCTCTTACCATCAATGTTTAGCTGGATTCTGATCAAGAACTCATAGCAGCCACTTCAGAAGCCTCCAATGTTTTCCTCTTGTCCACTCTTGGCGCCTTTAAATGTATGTTTTGGGTCATTATGCAGTTAGAGGGAGCCATGAGCTGTCATTGACACAGAGCTCCCTGACACTGGGCAGTATGTTTCTCTCCATAACGCCTTGATAATCTTCTGACTGCACTGTAACTTGCAGATTCACAGTGCCCGACACATCAGTGAAATTCCATAACATAACTGAGCACCATCCATGTGTCGCAGTGGGGGTGCTGTTCTTTTTTTGATAGCTTTACATTTCCTTCTGTGAACATGAAACAGATGTGACTACAAACCTCACATTTCATTTTGTATCCCTTAACTTGATTATCCTTATCTCCTCAGACAAGAATCTTCTTTTCTTTTCATGCCCAGTGTGGTGAAAACAGCACAAGTAGGCTCTTCTCCTCTCTTAAAATGACAGTGCAATCAGTAGTATGCTTGAAACATCAGTACAATCCCTTCATATATCACAACTTTAAACATGAACCGATCATCTTGTTCAGGTCAAGATGTTTTTAGAATAAGGCCTAGTCCCCAAGTCAAAAAAATTGTAAACTGAAATAAAAATGTATTTTCTGATTGTTTATATTCTGAACACTGAGAATACTGATGGATTTTGTGTTATTTGCAGCTTTTTCCAGGTTTCTGATTGGCCAAAGGTGGTTTTATTTCATGGCTTGTTGCTTTGGCAACATTCACAACTGAGAAACTGGGACTGGTGAGTGTTTGGCATCTATTTGCTTGTGAAATTACTAAGAAATTATCTAAATATATGCAAATAATAATAATAATCATCAAACATCCAGCTCCAATACTGTTACTCATTCAAAATTAACAACCATAAATAAATATTAGAGCATTTTTCAACTGTACTGGAATTTGATGTGTCGCGTCCACGACTACATAACTTCTTCTGAATGCATCTCAGCCCAGCTTCTCATGGTGGTTGATCTCTTCAGGGTTTCACCCTGTGTGACTCAGCTGCTCTCCTTGTTAATGAAGCCAAATCATCCTCATACCCCCAGACATACCAGACACACTAAACCAAGTCTGATGACAAAATGACTGCAAGCCAAGGCAACAACAACAGGAGAAAGACAATACGGGTTTCATGACCAGAATGTGGGAGGATAATACAATGAAGCCATAACTAAAGGCCAAATGTCCCTGCCACTGGCTCTGCTGACAATTATAAAACTGATCTATATATACTCATTTGAAAGTTAAATGATTCATTTTTTAAAATTTGACCCTAATTGAGTAGACAAGACACATGACCTGAATCGCCTTTGCCCCATAACAGACTTCCTATAGTCAAAATCAAGTGCCCCTGGGGTGCTCACATAAATGTTAGTTGTTTCGAGTGATTGTCATTTAGATTAGTCTAAAGCAGTCCAGCCAGTTTGGTAAGTATAGAACTGTCCTAGATTCACAGCACAACTACAGTTTCAGTGTCTGACATGAAGGAAACCAGACTACGATATCAGGAGGAATCTCTAATGCACACTGATAACTGCAACAGGGAAGCATCAGGGAAACCCCCAAAGACATATTATTGTAATAAATGCTACCAAATGATCCGAGTGCCTTTGGAAAAATGCACAGGTCATCAAGAATGAACCACAACAAAGAAAACACATGGCAGATGTTGAGCTTCACATCAAAAATTTAGACAGATCAAAAGAGCGCGTGTCCACTTATCCTCTTATTACTAACACATATGGCTATTCTGCCCAGTCTGTGCTCATAGCCAAGCCTCTAATCTCTGTCCACCTAGTGGCTGATAGAGAGAACCTGCCCATCATCCTCACAAAGAATCATTTTACAGGATAAGTTCATCATTTTTCAATTCTGTCTTACACCGTGTCGTGACAGTCGTGTGCCCTTCCCTGAAGCTCAGCCAGGAGACTCCAAGTGTGTTTCCATTTACCTGTTTATTGCCAACTTGTGCATAAATAAACCTGATATAAACAAAGGATATTTGAAAAAAGGTATAATATTACCAAATATTTTACACTTGGCCGTGGTGGAACTGTCACTGTACTGATAAAAACTAAATTTGACAAATTTAAATGAATAATCATGACAAACTAGAAGTACATCCACTAATGAGACACGTTACCAATATCTTCATCATGTTCATCACTCTTAATTGTATTTGTTGCACCTATTTAATAACACCTACTATTTACACTTGCATGTTCATCTGTTCATTTGTTGGGAATTCATATAAAATCTGCTCTACATTTGGACAAAAGCTTGACTATTGCAAAGAATTAGGTCACAGTTCAGGAACTCATGGGATCAAAATCTGCTTATCAGATTTATTAATTCCTTGTTGAATCAGTTAAACTTTAAAGTTAAACTTTAAGTTTGGCTTTCTTTCTGTGGTCACTGGGGTGTAAAACCAGAATTATGTTTTAGCTGTAATTACTAAATCAATCAATTAAGCTAGCCTCCTAATTAATTTCACACAGTTGACAGCAGCTACAACATGAACATGAGATGAGCAGCAGAAAATATGAACTACAGATCTGCATAAGATGTGCAGTGCTGATGATGCTGTGATTGTACTGTATTTAACATGCTATGATGCTGCCCAATTCATGTTTTTATGTGCACTAGGGAGACAGAAATGTTGTCACCTTCCAGACTGGTGAGCGTCTGGGTCTGTTCAGTCACATACAACAAAGAAATGGACGTTTCAGCTTACTGATAGTTACTATCAGAGGTTGCCATCCTGTTTTGCACTGTATATATGTGGCATGGGTCAATAGACACATCCACCACGTACACGTTCACTGAAGAGCAAAAACCACGAACTGGCTTAAAAAAGTTGTGTAGTGTAGCAGATACAGAATTACAGTTAATTCTCTAGTAGCTTCTTCAGACTGATGAACTGTGGCTAAGGGACTCAGATTTGCCAGATGCTTTGTATAAATTAAGGTTTAAATTCACTACTTACAATTGTGTTTGCATTTCTGCATGTTTAATTTTATTACTTACATTTGCAGTAGCACTTGTGTTTATATTACTTAAGTTGTGGACACTGCTAGAATTTGTGAATTTCCCACTGGGATGAATAAAGTATCTATCTAGATTTTTGAACAGGCTGTAGGAGCCTCTTTTCACTACTGTCCACCTAATGAGCCTATTTAAGGTCAGGTGAGAAACAAAGACAACCCTTGAGGATAAGTCTGTCCCCTAAAACATCCTCACACCCAAGAAGCTACTTGGAAGAGCAGTGTAACTAAAACTGCAGATGTACCTAACTACAGTAACTACTGCCTTCACATAGCCTGCAATAATTTGTGTGAGATGCAATCCATGTGTATTACATGTGTATTAGACAAACTCAACAACGGCTTTGAATCACCCCAACAGTGGTGTTAAGGACTGACTTCTCATTTATGCAGTAATTTCTTGTTTCTTCTGCCGTTATCACACAATATATCGACATATCCCTTTGATTGTGTTATATATCATTTCGCTACATACTTGCCAATACACAGCCCGTCTCCGTGGCTTCTGTCCACGATGAACAAACTGTTATCTCAATCAAAGATATTAGGCTCTAGTCTGCTCTCTAGTGGCTCACCTTTTATATCCTCCAAACATACACACACTATGCAAGAAAGTATGAGCAGCAACAGCTGAATACATCAGTGAGTATGAACAGGAAGAATAATTACAGCAAGCTATAACTGTTTTAATGTCCATACAGGCGTGTATCAGTATTGTATTAAGAAAGGTGTGAAACACATAATTCATTCATTCAGAGAAACAGGCAGCAGCTCAGCAGATAAGCTTTTAACTGTGTGTCGCTAGGGAAAAAAATGAATGAAGGCCTGTCAGGGGATTGTCATACCGCTGCTGTGTCAGACATTAACATGCACAGACATCTGTACGGGATGAATGGGGCATTGAGGGAGTCGCTTCCCTTCTAAGAGGGTCATAGGCTGAACAGACCGACATGACCTGAATGAGAGTTGATCACATGGTCCCCTGGAGCTAACACAAGGGAATGAGGATAACTCTCAACTAGAAAAAGGCCTTTTGTCATTTGCTCTGCCATCCACTTTCCCCCAAGTGAGGAGCTTCACTAGCTGCTCAGAGAAGTCCCTGGTAATGTGAACATAAAAGAGTAGGACATGAGGGATGTCGAGGGGAGATAAGACATGTCCTAATGGAAGAAAACAGACACACTGGATACTCACATGTGACTACGTTAAATGCAAACAATATGGAAAGCAGGAGTTGTCACACCATCACACCACTTCACTGACACCTCATTTACACATGCAGCTTCTCATGTCAGATTACATAAAATAACACAGGAAATCATTTGACACCTAAAACAAAGGTCATTGAATCAAAAAAGATGTCAGCCAAAACCTAATTCTGGCATCTTCACTGTCAAGATTAGCTGCTTGTCTTTGTCTTTTATGACATAACACATTCACTTGCACACAGAAATTACAGTGAAAAAGTACTAGAGCACTAGGGAATTTCAATCTGCAGCTCCTGTATTTGGATAACCAATTTACTGATTCAGTCGCTCTTCAAGCTAAATGTTAAATATTTTCTCAATCCAGATTCCCACATGTTGGATTTGAACATCCACTTGTCAGGAAATTGAACATCTCCCGGTGCTGGCTGGACAGAGCAACTGCTTGAACAAATTACCATGGGCTTTGTAAAATGATACCATCTTGGAGCTTAGTCAATTCATCTATTAGTTGATGAACCAAAAAAAAACAAACATTATCTGGTTCCAGTTTTGCTGTTTTGTGTTTTTTTTTTATTTGTCTTACCAATGAAAAAAGGCTGATGAAACTCTTTCACTTATGTCTGTCAATTATGAAAATAAATTCAATCAATTCAGTTTATTTATAAAGCACCAAATTAAAACAAAAGTTATTTCAACGCACAGAAAGAAAAGTAGAGAACATGTCAAAAACTTGGCATTAGAAACTCTGCAATGTGCATTTATTACAAAGCCGAACTTACCTACTACAGTAGTACAACGTCAAAACGTCATGATCTCAGCAGAAAGTATCCAGTATCCTTGTGTTGGAGCATTTACATTTGATGTAAACTAGGTGAATTTTTATGAATAGCATATTTAAATTTGACCTTCTTTTTGAAAACCATGGGCACTGTGTCCTCTGGACTGAAGAGCAGAGGGACCTTCCAGCTTGTTATCAGAGTTCAGTTCAAAAGCCTTCTTCTCTGATGCTATGGGGATGCATTAATGCCTATGTAAGGGGCACTCTGCACATCTGGAAAGATCCAGGATTTAGAGCAGAATATGCTTCAATCCAGATGATATTTTTTTCAGTGAAGGCCTTGTATACTTCAGCAGGTCAATGTTAACCCACATACACAATCTATGACAACGGAATGGCTTTACAGTAGAATTGTGCAGGCGATGAAGTGGTCTGTCTACAGTCCAGACCTGTCACCAAATGAAAATATTCAGGGACAAATATTGATCAGAGAAGTCATGTTCGACATCATTCACTCATTTTATACAGTAATTTAACTATCAAAGAAACTTTTGGAAGATTAATTCAAAATGATCCTTAGTTGCACACAGCCCTAGTAAAAGTACAGAAAGCAACTATTCATTAGCAGATGGCCCACTGTTACTGTTTGTAGTCAGATGGCGGATGAAGCAAGGGAAGTGTCAGGCACATTCTGAATTAACAGTTGTAAATCAGACTCGTGGGGTACAAGCCCCCTTTGAGGGGCAGACAGTTTAATGGGCAGTAATGTGCACAGCTCCGTGTGAGCTGGAGAGCTAATCTACCTTAAAGAAATGTGACACTCTGGTCTCAGCCAGGAGTTGTGCCGGGTCTACAGCTGGGGCTATAAAAACCCTGGTAGTGTAGGTAGAGGCCTCTTGCGTTAATTTGCATGAAGCCTCGGCTTAGTCAGATCTCATTAGGAAGTCAGCAGTTGTAGTCAATGAGCCATTATCAGCAGCTGCCTATTGTCTGGTGTGTGCTAAATTCGCAAAGCCAAGACACATAGGGCTGAAATAATCAGTCAAATTACCAGCTGAGAGAAATTAATGGGCTGGAATTTTCATAATTGATAAAGTGTTGACAAGGTCAAGGAGCAGAGAGCAAGCTCAGCGCTCAGTTCAAAAGCCTGCATCTTATAACACTTTTTTCACTTTGTTTTTTTGTTCATCAATTAGCAACTTTAGTAATTTTAATTTTAATAATTTTAGTAATTTTAGTAAAAATTGCAAATATTTTCTGCTTTCTGCTTTTCAAATGTATTGACTGACTGCTTTTCTTTGTCATAGGTGACATCAAACTAAATATCTTTAGCTGAAGTGTTGGTCGAGGCAAACATGCAAACTGAACCCATCTCAAGCAAACTATAACGTTTTTACATACTCATTTAGGACTAATCAGTAATTGAAAAATCTAGCAGATGAATCAACAATAAAACTAATTATCAGCTGCATCCATGAATACATTACACCACTGTCAAAGCTCTTATACTGTTGCTGTACAGTTCAAGTTTATTTTTAAAGCACATGATCTTCCTCTGGCTCATGTTTGTGACGTATTTGTCCCCTCAGGTCTTTTAGAACAGGTCTTCGCTGTTCAGTACAAAGCTGCTAGTGAGGCAGCGTTTTGTTTATGTGTTCCAAGTCTGCATGAGGCAGCCCTGTTATCTTTAAAGAGGCAACAATCTGTATTTAATGGTAATATATATGAACTGCTAATATGAAAATGCAAAAGGCGTCACTTATAGTGATGAACCCACAGAGAATTATCACCTCAACCAGCATCTCCCCTCAGCGTATAGTGAGTTTCAGCTCATCCAGCCTCCTGTACTGTTTTTGGCCACAGTAGGCAGCTGTTTTTGAAGAAAAACGTAAGTACAGTACATAATCACCCAGCACTAAACAGGCCCACTTAGTGACTAGCTTGTAAACATAGTGGAGCATTTAGCAGCTATGAAGAGCCAGATATTCCCCTCAGGATTTGGTAGAGACCAAATAATGAGCTAAAAGAGTGTGAATAATGGACTAACATTCATTAGGTGAACACAAATATGTCTCTGAAAAATCAATACTGTTGCTCCATAACTGCTTTATACATAAATACACAACTAAATAAGCAATGCAAAATAACTGGCTAAAGGAGGTGTAAAGAGTACTTAATTACTTAAGTACTTAATTATAGTACCCAAGAAAAATACTGTTAATGTGGTGAAATTGAACTGAAGTAAAAGTTGAAGTTAAAAATAATTAATAAAAAAAACAGGGCAATCAGGTGGATTTAGTTGTCAGAAACGGCCCGATTCCTATATTGCCTCATATACATAACACATAAACAGGATTGTGTTATGGCTAGTTTACAACATTAAAACAATGGACAGAACCACTTAGATGCAGAGCTTTTGTAGCTGCTATCTTTATAATTTTGTGCATACAAAGCTAAATGTTGATGTTGCAAGCAGCCATCTTTCTGGACTTCAAATTGAACAGGTGAATGTAATTCTGATTCATTTAGGTCTGCATTTAATTTGTCCATTTCTGTACTCTGAGCACTTGTGTGACACTTTTACTTTTACCACCTGACTGTTGCTAAAACTAAAGGAGGCTTTTTTTTTTTTTTTTTAAAGGAGATTATTTAAATTGTATCCAAGCAAAATACTTGAAAATAAACCAACTTAAGTTAACATAAAATTACAGTTTAAAAAAAATACTCAAAGGGAAGTACACAAAAAATCTACTTTGGTATAGTAATGATAGTAAATGTACATTTTTACTTCCATCCCTGTTTGCTAAACAGTTTATCATTTTAACTTAAAGGTGACAACATGAATGTTGGATTCCCAACTCGATGAACATAACATCACGATCTTTCATGTCTGTATTGAACTAGACATCTTAAAAATATAACTGAGCTGAAGCAGTTCTGTGAGGGAGAATGGTCCAAAGTTCCTCCTGGACATTGTGCAGGTCTAATCCACAGCTACAGGAAGAGCTTATTTGAGGTTATTGCGTTTTGAGTTGGTAAGTAACAAAGTACATTTACTCAAGTATTGTACTTAAGTGCAGTTCTGAGGTAATTTACTTTACTGGAGTGTTTTGATTTTGTGTTACTTTTACTCAATTACAAATCAGCAAGAAATCTTGTATCCATTACATTTATTTTAACAGCATGAGTTACTAGTTACTTTTAGCAGTTTTATATTATAAAAAATTATAAACTAATAAAAAAATGCTGATGTATCATTTATGAATTAAAAGCAGCTCCACTTTTAGAGACTGCTGTTTTTATTCCACAGTTTGTACGTAACAACAAATGTTTACAGTATAAAATTCTTTTCTTCATGGGGTACTTTGACTTTTGTACTTAAATCATGTTACAGTACTTTAACAGGAGTGAAACAAATAGGGTACTTCTACTCTTAAATGTTTTTTTAGTGTATGTGTTTTTCTGGGGAAACATTGCACATTCACTGGAGTTTGTGTACCTCATGTAACTCTTTTGATTATTGTTACTGCTGCCAAAGGTGGTTCAACCAGTTACTAAAACACTGTTTCACTTACTTCCCCCACAATCACTTTGTATATTTAATAGGTGTGTTCAATAAAGACATAAAAGATCAGGACTGTTTTATCAGCTTAGAAATATTGTGTCTGTGACTTTGGTGAAGATCTGATCACATTTTACAACCGATTTATGCAAAAAAACAGGAAATTGCAAACAGTGCCTCTACATTTTCTTGTGACTGTATTTCAACATGAGCTTTAAGAAACTGTAATGGACATGTTGATAATTGAAGCAGCCCTTGTGTCTGTCTCATTCCAGAGCTACAATGACCATAATAAAACCCTCACATGTGAATAAATTCAAAACATGCTCTTCATTTTTGCAATCATAAAAATTGGAAATGAAAACCATTTGTCGTGGCCCCTATAACTGCAGGTTTCATACCACTGTAAATACTCCACAGAGAGGTGGTGTCCCCTGCCAAAATCACAACGAGCCATGTATCCAAACTACCTGCCAGAGGCACAACTGTATTTTGTCAAGCCCCACACTAGCTTTCCATGTGTGTCAGCAAATGTCTTTACTACCTGATCCTGGGTGACTCATATTCGCACCAAAGTACCGTACTCTGACATGCCTGGAAAAAATGTGGAGATTGAACAAGACAAGGCTGGTGAGGCCAGATGAGTTAAGCCAGGTTATAAAGCAGCCATAGCTGGTCTATAGAGCTGTATAAAGTAAGTACCACCAAAAACATCTAGTAGTTAGCTGGTAACTTTTTTTGTGCTAAACTAATGCTTTTAGGCTTCACAAAGCTCACTGTTTTAACCACGTTACATCTTCAAGGTAGCCAGACTGCAAACGTCAAAAGCCATCAATAGCCCAACTACTGACCAATCAGCTCACTTAGGAGGTAGTGTCATTATTCAGACAGGGTGTCTTTAAAAGTGCTATGTGAATAAAATGTATTATTATTATAATTTATACAATGAAGTGACACGCAGAAACACATCAGTGTTTCACACTGATAGATCTAGTTCTGGTTGTCCGTTACAATGTGAACATTGGCCACATATTAAATGTCCTTTTTAAGGACTGTACACAATGCCTCATTATTGAAGTGTCCACAATCTGTAATTTTAGGTGAATCACAGAGGTCATTTATATGACATCAGCTCTCTGTGACTCCTGTGGTTTTTAACAACTCAAAAGAAAATATTCACTGAGCAGCTTCCTGTTTGCTGATTTGGTGCTCATCGTTGCTGTTACAGAGATTGTTTATGAGGTTAAGAGATATCACTGTATGTACAGACCTACAGTCCACTATTAAACACTGCACACACATCACTACATATTCACTCTGGGTTTAACACAGGATGTCTACTAAACAGGGATATTGCACTATAATTATTACAAAGGCCCAGGTTTGCTGTAGTAACCATATTTCCTCAGGGATATGACTGTTTCTTCTCCAATGGCATTAAATGTTCCACTCATTATTTTGATGATGTTTCTTGCAGAGGTGCTAAGTAAGTACATTTACTCGAGTCAAGTACAATTTTGAGGTATATGTACCTTATTGGAATAGATCCATTTCATGTACATTTATTTTAACAACATTAGTTACTAGTTATTTTTTGCAGGTTTGGATCAGCCCTACTGACTGCAGTTTTTGTTCCACAGTAGGTAACAACATCACCTCTGGTTTCACGTGATTACAAACTCCTCCTCTTTCACATGAGGGATTAGTAAAGTCTGACTTAACAGAGCCATAACCAACTTCATAATTATCCAGACTCACCAATGTTAGGCCCAGTGAAGCTAGTGACTCACAAATAATCAGACTCAGATACATTTGTATCAGCCTCCAGGCAGTTAAAGAACAATGACACCAGACAAAAGAAAGTATTGGAGCAGCGGATCTGCAACGGACAGTTTTTTCCACATCTGGCCACATCTGCCTACCAGCCGCAGCAGCTCAAACTCAACCAGCAGCCGTTGAGCCAGGCGTACTCATCATCCACATCCTTTTCCCAAGGTCTGGCCAAGAGGAAGACCTATTTATGGTACAGAATAATGAATAATATGGAGGGTTATATATGGAGATCCTTGTTTAAGCGTCAGACAAATGTCCAGAGTGCTGGTGTTTTTCAAGGCACATAGGTTGGGCTGATGGAGAAGTTTGAAACAGGAAGCTTGTGAGAATTTCCAAACACTGAAGCACGAGCAGATCACTAAGCACCATGTGGGAGAGTGTTTGGGGACTGCAGCAGTGGGGGTGAGGGGAGGGTGCACAAAGCTCCTCAATAACTACTTCTTTTAAGACAAATGAAAATAAACTGCAGAGGTACACAAAGAAACACTGTTAAACTGAGAGGACACACGACAGCCCGAATAAAGACAAAACCTCCCACTGTCACTGTTCTTTATCTTCACAGTCCTTATCCAAGTAATCACGGGTCCTGACAAAAAAGATAAATCTCAATGATTTAAGACCAAATCTAACAGATTGTGTCTGCATGCAAATTGACAGCCTTTTAATACTTTTTTAGTCAAACAAGACGTGGTGGGGACCCAGTTTGCTTGAATTGATTAAACCTACATTCCAACCCATATTTTCTCTGGCCAGACTGATGAATTGAATGTTTGTTACAGCTGCAGCAGCAAAAGCAGTGTTCTGCCAACCTCAATGTTTGCATGACCACAGATTCCTCTGTAGGGTGGATTTTGAATGACTCCTCTGGATTTGGTAGGAGATTGCTCGCATACTTTTAAGATTCCTCAAGCACATTCAATCATGCATGTTTCAGAGGCCATATCTGACACAGCAGGCACCAGTATGGCAGATCGTGTGGAGATCGAAAACATAAGGCCAAGACATTATGTTGTTCCTTGTGACTCTTTGGGTTGATATTCTTGCCGACATGCATACAAATAATCCCAATAAGGCTTGAGATGAGATGTTCAAGAGAGAGAAAACAAAGGCCTGTGGGGAAACAATGCAGGCAGAGATAGGTCCTTTGATCTAAATATCGGCACTGTGTGCGTGTAAACAGTCGTGATGATGATGTTTTTTGCGGAGCTCTGTCAGTCTTCCTTCCTGCTGTGAGCTCTGTCGTCCCGTGCCGACTTTGTGGAGTAACTGATGAATATTTTGCGATGCTAATGAAGACTCCAGACTTGCCTTTTGTGCCTTTGGTATATAACCATGGCAACTACAGTACCTGCATGCAGCAGACAGTGAGGCGATAAAGGCCTGAACTGAGAGCAGATAAGGAGAGGTCCCAGCCTCAACATAGCCTATCTTCAAAGCATAGCTGTTTATGCAGAGGGGAAGGGCGATTCTGGAAAGATAGGCCGTCTACAGGAGGTTCTGACCTGTCTGCGCACCCCTACTGCACTTCAAACCGACTAAATGATTGTCCCATTGCTCCTTCTTCCCTGCAAAACTGGTGAGCTATGACTGAATAAGTGATATTTCACAGACAGACTGACCTTGAGAGGCTGAAAGTTTTTTTGCTCTATAAAACTCACATTGTACGTTAACTTTGCATCAGCATCACAATGAATACGGCAGTCTGGAGGTGACAGAAATAATCAGCAACTTTTTTGGGGCCTTCGACTGTGAGATAAAAGATATCTGAGGATGTCATGTCAGATATCCTCAAATGTCTGAGGTTGTAGGCTGAAATTATGGTGGTTTTCTGACATTTTATTGACAGAAAAGAAATCAGAACTACTTAAAAACCCTACACTATGTTTTCAGGCTTTACTTGTTTACTCTTTTTACTCAACTCATTAACCCCTTAGTAACCCAATACTAGAGAACAGTGAAAATGACCATCATAATTTAGAAGAGCTTGTCTTCAAATGTCAGTGTCAGACCAACTCGGTATGCCCAATTTTCAAAAACATT
>OMLM01010305.1:17006-28571 GCA_900302695.1 Helostoma temminkii | reverse complement strand
ATATACACTGGTTTTACTGGTATAGTGGAAGAAAACAAGACTAAAGGAGTCACAGGAGGCAACAGTGGGAAGCAAGACTGAAGCAGTTTACCTTACAGCTCATGCGTTAATATTATGTCAAGTAAAATCTTAAGTACTTTAACTAGTACTACATTATTTGCTATTTTTGTAGGACCATATTCCTAACATTATAATTTCTTTTGTTTTTAGGGCTATTCCTCTTTGCATGGCAACAGAAACTCTCCACAGATGCAAATGAGACAAAGGTATGTTAGTCTTCAATGCAGCCCAGCCCATTACAAACTGCTGAGGTGACACATGAATATCTCAATTAGTACAGAACCATCTGTGATATCTTAATCTCTAATCACACAATAAATTAGAGGACATTAACGGGTGTGGCTATACATTGAGTGTTCTCTTATACTGCATTCTCCATATGTATGGTATATTAATAAAATATCTATATATATGTGGCGTTGACTTTTGTTACTCTTTAAACGTTAACACGCAAACTTAAGTTTTGCTTCTTTGTATTTTATCCTGTACATACTCAGTACTTACACAAATACTAAATGAACTAAGTATTGCTCCCCACATTCTCCTCAGCTGCACCTACAGTATTAGAAGTGTTTACTGGGACCTGATTGTTGCTACAAAATGACACTGTAATTGTGGGTTGGTGTATGAAGTGTTACCTAAACATGTTCTTTAGATAAAGTTGCAGACTTTGAGCTCATTCATCTGGGGGCATCAGTTGTAGCTGGGTCTTGGAATGGATTATCAGCAGTGTCTTCTTCACCTCCTACAACGTCTGAAACCACCTGGGTGGAGGAACAGGAAGTTAGGAGACATAAGTAACATTACTTCCAGTACACTGCTTTGTCTAAAAGCTGCTATTTACTAGTCTAAGAATGCATGAATAATTTCTGTCAAGTCAACATTTCTCTGTGTGTATCAGTCAGTGACATATCACTTTAAATACAGTACAAGCATATGGACATATTGCAGTCAAACTTTACAGCTGTTTTGTCGACGAGGACATGCAGCTTGAATTTTACATCCACAAATCACAATTTGACGCTAAGGACATCTGTTGCATGTGGACAGCATCCATCACCTTCCTGACCACAATTTTATCACAGGATAGTGACCCAGAACACACCTCAAAAATGTGTCAGCAATATTTGAAGAATAAGCAGTCAGCTGGAATTCTGACTGTAATGGAGTGCTGAAAACTTTGGGATCACTTGCAAATTCTTTGTTTTCCCAAACAAAACCACATGTTCATACAATTATCCATTTCACAGACAATTAAAATTAGATAATTTTTTTAAAAAACGGTCTACATTTTTGCACAGAGGCCTATTATTTATTAGCAATTGTCAGTCCTCCAATTTCCTGGTATGGCTGCTAATTCAAGTTTTCATTTTATAAGGCTAAATGATTATAAGAAAACCCTTTTGCAATTGTATTGCACAGCTGAGGGAGCATGGCATTATTTAGGCTAGTTTAGTATGTGAACATCAGCAGTCAGCAGCAACTTTCATTAGAGTCCCGTCGGTCTATTGTTGTCCTTTGTAATAACTGTGCGAGAAGACACATCTGAAAGTGTGTAGTTTAAGACAAAGACACCTCACAGGTCCTCAACTGGCAGCTGCGCTACACAGTACCCAACAGTGAAGAGAAGACTTCAGGATGCTGGACTTCAAGGCAGATTAGCCAAGAAAAAGCCATATGTCAGAATAGCCAATAAAAACAAAAGGCTGAGATGGCCAAAAGAGCACAGACATTGGACACTGGAAGGTGTTGTTGACAGATGAAACCAAGTTTGAGGTCTTCAGATCAAACAGAAGAACATTTGCGAGACGCAGAACAAATGAAAAGATGCTAGAGCAGTGCTTAATACCTTCAGTCACGCAGGGTGGAGGCAGCGTGATGGTCTGGGGGTGCTTTGGAAGGTGGTAAAATAGAAGATTGACAGAGTGACTGAGTGGAAGGGACCTTAAGGAAGGAAAGGTATCACAAGATAATAACCTGTGGAGAACACTTGACTGGGGCCAATTTCCTACAACAGGCTAATGACCCAAAACACGCCTCCAAAATGTGTCAGCAATATTTAAAGAATAAGCAGTCAGTCTGAATTCTGACTGCAATGGAGTGGCCAGCACAGTCTCCGGATCTGAACCCTACTGAGCTGTTGTGAGAGCAGCTTGACCGTATGGTACAGAGGAAGACTCCTTCAAGCCAATCCATCTTGTGGGAGTTGTTCCAGGAAGCATGGGGTGAAGTCTCATCAGATTATCTTGAAAAACCGACAGAATGCCTAAGGTCTGCCAGGCTGTAATTGCTGCAAAAGGCGTTTTTTATAAAGGCAAAGTTAAGAACTTTCATTCATCATCAACTCTGACAACGTCAGCATGTCCTGTTCTTTTCCTACATTTCCTAGTCATATTAATTTATGTGTTTCCTTGGAAAACAATTAAATTGATCCCAGACTTAGTGTATATACATTATACACTCATGTATAATTACAATTCAATTTCTTGCAGTATACTTGATTTTTTTTAATAATTTTTTGGGGGTTTATTTACAAGTCTATTCTTCTAGATGTTTTGAAAGGGAACCATGGTAGTACGCACATGAGAAAAACATTACTTCAAACAAAATCTCTTTCAGTATGAACATACAGGTATTCAGGCAGAATGCAGTCCAAATGCATGTCTCGTCTCCAAACCACAGTTTTTTTGATTCAATCACCATGTAATTTCAAAAACTTGCAACTGCTATTGTAGTCCGACACAGGATTTTATTAGACCCATCTCTTACAGTTTGACATACAAATTTCTTAGAGTGCATAGTAGGAGTAGGTTCCATCAAGTTGTTCAAGATGACAAAAGCTCTAATTAAGAATTAACCTGGTCATCCATGATGGCATCCACATCTCTTTCTGAAAGCTCCTGTCCTGAGGCGTCCAGGTCGACCTGGTCTGGGTCTTCTCCAGTCAGAATCTCCATAGGGGCTTCAGCAATGGCTCTGATGGTCTGGTCCTCCAGGGCCAGGGCCGTGTCAAATTGCAGAGGGGACGGAGGACCCTGCATACCATCCCCTTCCACATCCAGGTCCTGGATAACAAGGATGTTTATTAATCTAAATCTCTAGATTAAAGGTTGTAGAAGCCACTTTCATTTATATGTATACATTTATTTATGTTTACAAACCCATCACCAGACGTGGGTCCTTGTTTTGGAATATGAAACTTCATTCTCATAGTGAATAAAGCAATTTTAAGTGCTTATAAAACATCCACGTAATCATAATAACACGTACACACCTCACTGCTGACCTCCGCAAATTACTTGTTACAACAACATGATTTAAAACTCAAACCAGACCAGAACTTCCCAGTGGTCCAGACCAAATGAACCACACCACAGGCGAGGAAGCACCCTTGAAATGCTACCATTGGCATGTTTACTAGTAGCCATGGGAAAGTGGGTTGGGGGTATAACAGCTCTCAGTCACTGAAGTGTTGAGATTACCCAGATATAGATTTCTTCAGTCAATGCAATCAGCTTCAGGTGTAGCTGCACACAGGACAAGATCATGTCACACCTTGAGCTTTCCAGTGGATAATCCTTAAATGTTAGACTATGAGGCATTCTTGTAAAGACGCTAATGAAGTCATATTAAAAGATAACTAATGGATTGGACAGTTTAAGGATATTGCACAGCTAATCTCTCGACAATTCAAGAGTGCAGTCTCAGTGGAATCGTCTAGTCTGCACCACATTTTTGCAGGATTCCAATGCTGTGGCGTTTGATTTTTCTTTCAGATCCAAATTAGGCAGATCTTATTAGGTATCTCAGAATATTTCCCAGGAACCATGCTGAATGAACCTTGCATCTTCCAGAAATTTTGTCATAAAAGCTACTCCACTTTTGTCCAAATAGTGTATTTTTTAATGAGGCATGGGGTGATTACGAGTCAGATAATCATGGTAAATCCCACAGGCCCTAGACAGCAACTAAACAACAACACTGAGACCCTTAAGGAAAAGAAATAGGCTCTGTCCAGTCAAAGAAATTCTTAAGTGACTTGCTTGTAATGGGACCTTGATCTGACCCAATTGAAGTCCCTTGCCTTTCTTGATATGAACAACTACTTGTTTAAACCCACCAAACAAGATACAGTTTTTGTGAAAACATGTTAAATACCAGCATTTTACAGAAAGTTTGTTTACTTCAGGATCTACATACATCACTGAACTCTAGAGGAAGGCTCTCTGTGGGCTGAAGCTCTGCTGCACTCAGATACATGTCTCTGCTTGCAGGGGTGAGCTGCTCCTGTGGGGGAGGTTCCTGCTCAGGTTGAAACATTGGAGGCGGCAGAGTGAGGTGAAGCGGACAGCGAGGATCGTCAGACTGACCCATGTGCACAGTGCGGTCACATGGGACGTCTTTCTGGCCAGGACACATTTTGAAAAGCACCTGATTGCTGTCCTGGTAGATGTCTGTGTGTCTGGTTGTCAAGGAAGTGACATGATGCATCAAAACAAACACAAATGGCTAAAGCCAATCACCACAGGCTGACGTTCAGACATTGTGACAATTAGGAATTTGCCAATAAAAATTTTTTACTGTACTAATCTGTGATCATTTCGCAACATAAAACTACTTATTGTGCTTAACTGTATTAATACCACAGCAGTTTTGTGCAACACGATTTTCATCTTTAGGTAACACATAGTTCAGCACTTGCTATCAATGTCAGTCCTGTTGAATTAAAACTACGGAAAGTAGGAGACTACCTAAATGGGAGGCAGGTTGGGAAGGGTTGTTCCTTCCAACTGAATCGATTAGACCCTTTGTAACTCTGGGAAAAATCAACAGACCACAGGAAGGAGTTTATGTGGGCTCCCTTTGAAACCAGCAGCTACTGCAAGCTGATGGTCTTGATCGGGGCCAAAGTAAATACAATTAAAAAAAAAATTTAAAAAAATAAAAAAGAGAAGAAGAAGCTTTCTTCAGACAAACTTATGCTAAAAACATGGCTGAGGATACGCGAGACACAGTGTCTGGTCATAGGCAGGCAGGGATTGGTACATCGGGTTCCAGCCACAAAGGAGATGCATTTTTCATATACTGTTCTTGACTGGGGCTACAACAGAGGAATGAAGTGTTAGATAAGATAAAGACAATACAGTGAACAGCAATTCGTTCCATTGTACTCGAATGTTGAGCAAGTTGATACCAAGACAATGTACTTCTGCAATTTAAACTACTCAAAAACACTACTAAAGTATTTCAGTCAACAGAAAGCCTGACACATTCCTTCACACTCAACATGCTTAGTGTCTGGCCTTGCACTTGACCAGGGCCAAAAACCTTTTTTTTGTTTATTAATCAGTCCAACATAAAGCTAAAAATCTACAGTTTCAGGTATCCTGTAGCTCGTGAAGAAACTAAAATATTTGCTTGGGTCGACACCACAAAGTGAGTGAGAATGTTTAATGTCCCTGACTGACTAACATTTATTCCAAGTCTCACAAGCTGACTACTTTGCACTCTGTACTGGGATCCCACCTGAGAAGCTCCATCTGTCACAGCCTGCCTCCTCTCCCTAAGCTGCCGGTGCAGCAAGGCTTCCACGCCGTACCGACGACGGTATCGTCGCAGAGCTTTGAGCTTCTTCAGATTCTCCCTCTCTTTCATCGACAGTCCTTCAGGCCCTGTCAGCAGACTGCTACCTGTTATCGATTTAAACATATGATCACTGAAGATAATAAGGCCTTATGATAACAAAAGGCTTGTAAACAATTAGTTTCATATTTACCTAAGGTTTCATGCTCCACTTTGCGGCTGTGCAAGTATCGACGCTTCTTCTCCTTCAGCAGATGCTGTAGGCGTTTGAATTGGTCAATATAGAGGGACTGAAGCCTAATGAGTTTCTCTCGAGTGATAAGCGCTACTTCCTCTGCTGTGTACACGCCTGCATGCCTGCAATTTCAGACAAACATAAATACACAGAGTCATAAACATAACATAAATGTGAGCAGCTCATCCAGTTCACTTGTGTATTGTGGGACAATAATCTACATGACCACATTAACAAATGTAGTGATTCTTAAGCCATTTTTACACTTGCACTCCAGACAATGTCTGGAGAATCAAGTCCATAAATATTTTCTAGAGATGCTTGTTCACACATCCAGCACACAACAGGAGACCGTCCAGGTGGCACACATGAGGGGTGGTCCTGGCTAGAGCATGCAGCACGACATGACACTAAAAGTACACTACGGAAAATCAACTGCGATTTGTTCTCAGCACATGAAAGTAGAGGCAATCACATACTTAGAAACTATGTGTATAACCCTGATTTTCTGCAAGAGAGAAGTGCATGGTAAATATTCTCCATATGTTCTGGGAACACCCACTTACTTGCTGTAAATACCCCAGACAATTACAGGCTTCATACTGGGGAGTCTGAGTCTAAAACCAAAAATCAAAAGTCCTTACTTATACTGAAATATAACCCCATTGGTTCAAGTTCAGCTTTAAACTTCAAAGATGGTCATATATTAAGCTTACTTCAGAGGATCCTCATGGTCACTGTCAATGCTGTCAGCTTCACTGTCAGGGTCTCCTCTCCATGTCTGATCAAGGACCAAGGGTGTCTGCTCCTCCTCACTTAAACTGTCATCATCTGTCCAGAGAGAGTGCAATGAAAAGTCTAAATTCTTCATAGATGATAGATTTCAAGAGAAACAATGAAACAACCACATTCATCTCCCCATCTCCTACAGCAAACTTACATGAGATTTGCTAACTCTGGTTCAATTTAAGAGCTGGTTTGCGTTTCCACAGGCTCCTGAGCCAGCATAGAGCCACATCATTACGTTATAATGCTACAGCCCTGCAAAGTCTAAGCACCACAACAACCACTTCAGTGTCTATGTACAGGTGTTATTCCTGAGTTTACGAGCCTAAACTCACATGCAAGCACTCCTGGTCCAATGCAGTCTCTACTGATTGTATTCTCTATGTTCAGCGACAATGTTCGATACATTTTCATTGTTGTTAAAACAAAATGTCAGCTGTTAATGTTAGCTTTAGCAGTTAGCTCGCTACTTAGCTACTATATTTTTTTCTGTCAGACTGCTGTTGAATGTAATAAACGATGCACTGATTTTTATCTTTACAAAAAAGTTGACAGAAATCGTAACAATAGTGCAGCCCCCAGCCCAATCTGTTTTTAGTTCTAGTCCAGGAAAGATGTGGTGACAAGTTGGAATTAGTTTCCTGGCAGAGAGCCGGTTCTTTGGATGTGGAAACACAAAGAGCTGGTGTAAAATTGAGCACCAGCTCGAAGCCAGCACTGAAACTGGTTTGATGACAAAGAATAAAGGTAAGTATTTCCCAAACTAGACATTTAACCTAGAATGCGATTCCCTTCAGAGCGCCCTCCATCAAGGCTGTGTGTTTCTGCACGGCTGTATCCACTCAGCTGAGATAACAGCGCCTCTGGGGATGGGCCGGAAGACGCTTTTCTCATCTGAGCTCGGAGAGCCATGGCATTCCGACGAGCATGCTCCGCACAGAACGTCACTCTACAGATGGAAAGTCATTGCAAGAGATAAATCAGAAGCTGCTTGTATTCGTTATCAGATTTAGTACTGTTAAATTGAGAATTTCCGTCTTTCACTCACCCATCTTTCCTCTCGACCTTTGGTGCAGCACTGGGGCAGCGCTTGCCATTTTTGGCAGAGACATAGCTACACTGCTTGTACGGTGCATTCTTGTCCTCCAGAATGTGTTTGATGCAGAACTCCAAACCTTCCAGACGGGGCTGAGAGCATGGTCGCTGCGTGAAGGAGCAGGCCTGAGGCTCCTGAGGTCGGGGGGTCTGAGTCACCCGGTTACGACTTGATGGCAAAACATGGATGCGTATCCTGTTCATTGCAAGTCTGCAAAAAAGTATTAAGATAATAAGTATTTTAAAACATTTGTTGCCCTGAGTCATGTTTGAAGCAAAAGTGACATTCCCTGTTTTCAGATTCACAAATCGCTGTTCTGTCTTTGGATGTGTGTAGGTTAGGATAGAATAGGATGAATAGGTAGAATAGGATGTGTGTGGGTTTTGTAATGTTTGGACAATGCGACGACAGCTGATAATATTACTGTGAGGGGGAAAAAAGAAAACTGTCAATTATAGGCAGATTACAGCCAAGTAATAGTGTGTGGGTTTTCTTGTTTTTTTTTTTTTTTTTAAATCATCCGTAAAACTTCAGTAAATCATTTTGCTTGCTTAAAAGCTCTGAACATGAGGATCTGTTGCCTAATCTAAATTGCTTGTGTTGCATATTGTTCGCTGCACAAAACCAGACATCTGAATACAACAACTTTGCCTCTGTGAATTTACCATGTACATCCCTTTTTAACCCTTTCTCTGGTCTTCTGTTCATCATAGTTTACCCTTTCTCGGGTTCCTCTTTTCATCATTTACTTTCTCCGGTTCTTCAGCTCATCATTGTTTACTCTTTCTCAACTTCTATGTATCTTTGATTCTCTTTCTCTCTCAACTTTTTTTGTGGATGAACTTTTACCTCTTTCTCAGCGTTTCCTTGTTTGGCTGTACTTTTAGATGCAAACTTGAACCAACTAGTCATGGCCAGCAGCGTTTAAGTGATCAGCTCCCCTCCAGCAATGTTACAGCTCTCCCACGTAATTTCTTCAGAAATTACTTCATCTAGTTATTTTCTTATATGCAATAGACTAAATTTAAATATGACAGCAGTTAAACAGGCTACAGCAGCACTAAAATAAATCAATCAAATCACAAAAAAATTCAATCACAGATTTAGTATTTAACTGAGCTATTCTGACATTTTATTAAAAAATGCAAAAACACTATTTTATACGAGGAATAGTGAGTTTTGGGGATATATCATCTACCAGAGGTGAAAGTAGATAGAAAATTCAGTAACTTTAAATATTGATGGTCAATGGTCGCATAAATCTAAGCAAATAAAATAATCTAATAAAAATATAATCTCTCGAAGCTACGAGATTAAAATGAGCACAACCTTTCATTCATTTCAAAACTTAACGTTACATAAGATTTACGTTACATTTTATCTAACGCTACCGTTAGGCGGCTCGTGTACCATTATAATCACAAACATAACAATCTATACAGACTAGGTTCCAAAATAAATATATGAATGTAAGAAAATAAAAACAATTGTTTGGAACAGTTGACGCAATACGGGTGAACAGTGATGTTTATTATAGCGTAGCGATGGATAACTAACGTTAAGCAGGTGGCTCGTCAGATTCGACACTTCATTAACTTTAACAGAGTTAAAACACATTGCGCATAACAACATGCATAAATCAAAACACTTAAAACCCTTGATACTTTCAAGAGAGAAAGTCTCTGTAAAAGACGCGACAGAAAAGTCTACAGCTAGCAGATGAATCTTCTGTCTTGAACAAGTCTAACCAAGCGCCACACCGGCTTTCAGCCCGCCTCTCTTCACTGCGTCACTCTTTCAGTTGTGCAGTCGCCATCTTTGTTTAGCAGTTGCTAATACCAGCTAACTGCTATTTTAACAATTTGCGGGTAAGAAATTAGTTTTCCTCATCGATGAGAACAGTAAGTCATCTTTCTCTTCATCGCCATGATGCCGTCATGCCTGCAACCGAACAGATTGTTCGCCTTAGTTAATAACTGCTTACCTTTCTCTCAGCAGCCCGGCCCCGTTCAGCTTCTCAACCACACTACGTCGATTTTCTTTTCTTCTATCCCGATAACTGCCACATCTACTGCAGTCACAAACTAACCCCGCCCACACTGAGTTCTAATTGGACAACACCTCAAAGTATTTCATTGGTCAGTGTCGCCGCCATTCAAATCGGCACGAAGACCTGCTGCAGTAGTTTCATAAAGACATGCCATTTAATGAACATTCTTAAAATATTTATTGACTTTGAGAATAAAGCAACCACATGATATCAAAAAGAACAGTGTTCACATATAACATTTTTACTGAAAACAAAATCCCGAAATGTTTCATTTCCAGACCTGAGTGTCACTATAAACACCAAGACGTGAACAGAAAAAACTTATTGTACCTAGGTGATTTTGCATTGTCAGGTTGCATGAGTGTCTTCCATTTTGCTTATTTATAAGGGTGTATTTATTTTGAAATGTGTCCTTTTGTATGACATTATCACAGCATAGAAGTAATACTGGAAGATTTGTCCAGATCAAATAAAACTATTTCAATCATATATTGGACATCCACTCTAATAGCCTAACCAATATACATGTTAACACTTTGTCAATTGCATTGTAGGCAAACCTACTGAGATAAATATTCAGTGCATTTACTGTTTCCCTGTTACAACCAAGAGTGAATAACAAAGCCTCTGCTGCCCAAGCAAAGAGCTATACTATTGTCATCGTTCCATTTAACAAGGGAACAAAACTATTTTACAACTGTATGGCTGATTTGTTGTACTGCATTACTGTGAACTGCCTAAAACAATGTTTTCTCATACAAATTGATAAAATAAAGCAAGTTAGGAGCAGTAATACTATACAATCAAAACCATATAAAGTCATTTAATATACAGATTATACCCGATTCTCTTACCAACAAATAGCACTTCTTCACCCCCTTCGCTCAAATAGAAAACTTAGACAACTTTATAATTCAAGATCACGATCCTCTAGTGGAGGTATTTCGATAACCTGCTTGCTATGTAGGATCTAATCCAACTTAAGAATTTACACAAACATTTTTAATGATTCGTGGCTGGTTGGTGTTTTATGAACGAGGTCATTTTCACGGTACGATGTTAAAAAGACTGCTTTACACGATTAAACTAGGGGTTTACACATTTTCAACTCCCCCAAAGGAAATGCATAAATGAAAAACAACCATAAAGACAGACACATGGCCCATAATTAGTCTTTGATATTGTGAATACTATGTTGTATATTACGCCCGATATGATCACCACAAAGTGAGCACCAACCTGCTTTGACTCTGTGTACTGCTTATTTTTATCTTTGAATGCAGACATTGCTTGGGAAAAAAACAAAAAGAAAACAAACTAACACTAGTGACAAGATCATTTGTTCTCTAGGGATGTTTTTCTTGTTGGCAACTCCTTCACTGTGACCATATTGAGCAGCTGCTTAAAACCATTGATAAACCACAAATATATATCCTTGGTATGAACTTTGTCCATTAGTGTAATCATTAGAACTAAATATGAATACTTTACAACCATTTAAAACAATGACTGCAACACTCAAAAAAAAAAAATCTAAAAAGTACAAGCGTCCTTAATTTACATTTGTTTTTTTTGCAAGTTTTCATAACAAAATGTAAAAAATAGCTCATGTTTGTTTTAAACATTTCATAGTCTTTGTACAAGTTTACCAAATAATGCGAGAAATAACAGATAAACAGCAGGGGTGGGGCAATCACCTCATCTTTTGTTAGATTATGGCTGTTTAAAAAAAAAAAAAAAAAAAAACATTAAAAA
>OMLM01010305.1:0-16909 GCA_900302695.1 Helostoma temminkii | reverse complement strand
AAAAGGGGACTCTCTTTTTCCACAAAGCATTCACTTAATAAATAACATACAATAAAAACATTGTAAAAAAGACAACCGTAAGAAGACCTAAGGGAAATCTTTTCCTCATAATTTCAAGCTGATGACTTCCTAAACAAAAAACACTCATCAGGTCCCGTCATCGCATTTCAGTTGAGTTAAAAAGAAAAAATATTCTCTACACTTTCCTGTAAAATTTTCCTCCCCTCACATTTTGCAAGCTTTTAAAGCCTCTCATTATTGCCCCAAAAGTGTAAAAACATCTCTTTTGTCTCACCAGTACATTTCTCTGCTGTCACGCTGACGCCCATTAAAAATTGCCGCATGACATTTTCAAAAGATTCTACAATACTTTATGTAACAATGTGGGATGTTGGTGATGTCATAACATCAGGAACTCATTTGGGTAATGGTGGTAGTGGTGGAGGTGGATCTGAAGGCAGTGGTGGGGGCCTGGGGTTGCTCCCCCTGGAGCCACCAGTGTATCTGTAATCCCCATATTGGGATCTGTAGTCAAACATGGACGGCTGGGACGGCTGGACCCCCTGTGCACTCAGAAGAGAGTTCAGCATTTCAAAAGTGTCCTGGTACTCATTCGACTGGCCCGAGGCACCATGCCCATTAGTGTCTGTCTTGTCGCTTTTGGAGTGAGAATAACTCCCTTGGTGGTGGGGAAGGCCCAGGGGAGGAAGAATGTCAGGACTGGGTCCTAGATTTTGCCCAGATGAAGATGACAGGGACGGTAGCTGGTATGGATTCCTAGAGGATTTGCTGACTTTTGGGACAGGGTGAGACCCCGCTGTGGGATCTTGGGAGTGTGTCCTCTTACGTGAGGTTGAAGAGGATGAAGAGCTCGTTCTAGAGGAGTCGCTGGGGACTTTTTTGCTGCTTCCTAACGCCCCACTGGAACTAGAACTAGATGAATGTTTATGAGAAGAAGACAGTGAGGCGCTGCTAGAGGAGGAATGGTGGTGGTGATGGTGATGGTGGTGGTGGTGGTTAGACCGTTCCCTGTGCTTGTCCCTGCTCTTGCCCTCCTCTCCTGAGCTCCCTCTTTGCTTCTCAGGCACTCGTATTTTGACTTTGATGTCCTGATCCTGGCCCCGGGCACCACCACTGTGTCCACCTCCTCCTCCCACTACAGGGAACCGCATTTTCAGAGAACTCCTGTCATGCCTCTCCTTCTCCAATGGAATTTTAAGAATAATGGGTGAAGGGTTGGACATGTCAGAGGAGGAGGAGCTGGACTGCTGGTGATGATGCTGCGGCTTCTCCTTCCTCTGCTGCTGACCAATGAGAGCCTGGGCCGCATTGGCATAATCCCTCTTCACGCTGGCCTCCATGTTCTCCAGTTTCCTTTTCTGGGCGGCAAGGACATCTGCGTTCTTGGCACGGTACTCACTCAACGATACCTTAGCTGGGGTGTGGACCTCATGGTTGGGTTGCTGCTGCAGCTGCTGCTGCTCAGATCCACCCTGACCTTTTCCACTCCAAACCTGAGCGCTGCCAGAAGCACCCCTCTCCTTATCACCCGCGGACGAGGAAGAAGAGGCAGACGGTGGAGCTGAGAGACTCATCAGGCCAGCCACAGTGCTTTCTGATGAGGCCATAGAGATCATGTTCATCATGGTGTCCCTCTGGTCACCCTCCTCTTGAACTTTTGGCTTGATTTTTGGTGTTTGACCTCCGGCCTGGCAGCCAGAAGAAAAAAAAGATAGTTAACAAAAACGTCTACACAATCCAAGATGACTTGACTGTGATCTAGAGGTCACAGAGAAGCAATAAGAAAGAGATCTGTACCTTCCAGTTGCGAATCCGCTTCAGTCGGCTGGGTGTTTTCTCCAGGATCTGAAGGAACTCGTGCGTGAGCTCTGAAGGAAGTTACATATTGGAGCTAACCGATTTTAACCCTTGACATTTGTGACATTTATTTTTAATTGATATGAGACCCTTATTTCTCAAACACATTTTATCTGCTTGTTACCAGAATGGACTGGATTTACAGCACATACCGTCCAGTAGCTCAAGTGTGACTGTGGGATCAACATACTCCCACCAATGTTTGCCGTCTGTGGACACAGGGATCTCCCAGTTGGACCATTTGCACGCGAGATGAATGCACACACAGGCCACAACGGGCGGACTATACTGCAGGCAGAAAGTGGTCAAGTGCAGACTGTGTTGCAGGACAAGCCGCAGAAGACAACAATTGAAAAAGAAAGAAAAAAAAAATAATCAACATATTGACCATTCCATGATTAAACAAAAAAATCTGAAAACATAATGCACCAATTAAGTTAATTGGTTAATAAAATCGAGTTAATCGTTAATTTCAAAAACACAGCCCATGTTTTACAGTGAACTGTAACTATACCTGTTAGTGGCCATGAAGTATGATGTCTGGGCCAGATCCTTGCTCGCTGGAACAACAGAACATAGAACAACACTTACATATAGTGCTGAGCCACCAAAACAGAATTTTCACAAAATTCAAAAGTCAGTGCTCACCTCTGACAAGCTGAGTGCACTTGACAACATGAGTGTGTGGATGGTCAATGGTAATTTCAAAAGCTGCAATAAAAAGGGGGACAAAAAGCAAACAGTGCTTAATAAAAAATACAACTCATATGCACTAAATCCAATCCATTCAACAGTAAACGCAAAGAAAATGTTCCTGAATTAACCCTGTTAAGCCAAACTAAGAGTGGAAGGGAGTAATTCAATGCCCCTTTGCATAGGAATCATCATCCTGGATAATAGGAAAACAGTCAAATGTCAAAAAAATTAAAGGAATGTAAAAATTTTAAGTCACTGTTTGGTTCGAGTTTATTACATGACTTCAAAAGTGAACAAAGAATTTGTTGTTTTCAACCTTTTGCCAACAAATTCAAGGTTGACACCATGGAGAAGGATTACGCATGATGTGCTGAATATCACACATTACAACCAGACACAAATGCAAACACTAAACAAAAAAAATTGAGGGAAATGTGAAATGTTAGACATGACCAAAATAAACATGTAAACAATGAGTAATGCAGCAACGTCTTAAGAGTCAATGTCACATTCCAGTGCCTCTAACTGCATATGGGCTTTCTGTGGATAAAAGTAAAACACGTTAGCACTATCTTTAATAATCACATGTGATTCTGGACGGAGGCTTACGGACCCAGTTCTTCTTTCCCCAACTTACCCAAGGTCTGGAGTATTATGCTCTCAAGAATGACCAGGTCTTGGGCTTGTTGCAGGTAGGCCTGGGGTTGAGAGGACAGGCACATTACTCACTGAGCGGCCTCTATCCGTTGTCAAACAAGAGCAACTGGACACGCTAAACGGTCTTGAAGCTGTGTCACAATAGTACAAAACCTTCTGGACCTTCAAATAAAGGGTCTGATTGCTGACATAGCTGACCGAGCCACATAGGCAAAAGCTGAAATGGTAAAAGCGTAGCCAATACAGATGCTCTTGTTTTACAACCAGCAGACAACACATTGCCTGAAAGACTGACAACCAACACAGACACTGGGAATGAAATTCATTTTTTGACTGAAGTATCATGTAGTCTCAATATCTGAGATAGCAACTGGTTGAAACACTCTGGGTGTAAATGCAACAAGAAAACCAAGCATTAGGAACAATGTTAACTAACCTTATTTAAAGATGGATTATATTTAAAACATCTGGAGAAGAAAACTGTCAATAACAGAAAGAACTTGTTGCCCACACAAATCTAATGTGCTGCTACAATCAAAGGTTTAGGAACAAACCGATAAACACAAGAAAGAAAGAAAGATCTGTTCACTTACGTCACTGCGTACATCTGGTGAAGGTTCCTGAGGGTTGAGGCATGCGTGGGCCACCTTGATAACATGTTCCAGTTTTCGGGGCTGCTCCTCAACTTTTGCAGCGAGAAAGAGAGCAGCTGGAGCAATAACCTGTGGTGGGGAAACCAAAATAAACTCATGACCTCACTGACCTGGATACTGACAGTTTAAACAGTCACTTCAAATGAACGTGAACAATACTTACATTTCTGTGAAACCTAGTGAATGACTGGACCATGTAGAATCGATGCATGTACACAATGGCTGTATTAATTGTAAGTTGGGACCTGATACAAAGCGGTTAAGGACAACGTAGTGAACATCACTGAAACATTAAAAAGGCTGCATTTGAGGCTAAACGTTATTGTGCCTGAAGTTACTGGTCTACATAACGGAAAAGCTTTAAAGTAGTTGAACTGGCACCAAACACCAGAACGGCCTGAATAATAGCCCCAGCTAGCGTTACAGATCGGTCTGAAGTTAGCTAGCCGGAAGCAGTTATTTATACATAACAATATTAGCCAAAAGTTAAACATAAGACCTGTAAAACTCTGACTAAGGAATAGATTCAAACATTACATTTCCAACAATAACACGTTTTCTAACGATACTCGTACACATATTCTTCTGTTAACATTTACAGTAAGAGACAAAGCTAATGCTAACCTCCTAAAGGCCTGCCGACCACACAGGCCTTCGTGGCCCGGTTTAGCCTACTACGCCGTTCTCAGGAAACGCTAACAAGCTATAATAAACACTGTAACAAACTATTACTTGGTGCCAATGTGAAACATAATTATTAAGTAAAGTCCTTCAAATGAAACAGTAACACACAACGGCCGTCTTGTCTACCGAACCGGCTTTAACAGAAGCTAAACCTGGTCTTGCTAACAATGCTAACACTGGTTAGCGTTAGGTAAGACGCAAGTCGTCTCTCGACAAAAGATACACATTGAGCCGCTGTCCCATGTCCTGGAGCAGGTTCGCCGCCTGTTGTCTGTAGGACAGTTCCTTGTCGGGATCAAGTCCAGCTCGCCGAGATGGGTTGTTGTCGATCTGTTGCCGTGTGTAGTACCATTTGTTATTACTGCTTGCGGGGAGAGAACGAAACGAAGCCGCCATCACTGAGAAGGACGCGAGTTTAAAATTTCTGCGCGTCACAGGAACATACGTCACACCGGGAACAATGTTGGTGTAATTCCTTTCTACGACCAGCAGGTGTCTCCAAAGCGACCGCAAAAAACGACTTACTGTAACACACACACAATCTCTGCCACAGATTGTGAAGTCTTTATACTTTAAAACAATATTTTGTCATATGCAAAGGCAGGAAATGTTTAAAACAACTGCAGGAAAAACATGTTTCATTTTGTCATCAGGTCTGCTTTTTATTAACTGTTAGCTGTAATGTGTATAAGCTGTTTTGAATGGCTCTGTTTGTGATAAAGCAGTTATTGATTCTTTACAGATATAGACAGATATACAACAGATTGTTGTAGTCATAAGAAGAATGTATGTGTTGCCAGGTGTTGGACACAGTGAAGCTTTTGCCTCCTGAAAAGGGTACTGCATTTCTAAAACTACTGAGTACTGAATCATTTACAACTGAGAGTTTCTTCATATATATTTGTCATAACATTTTTTTTCTGAAATTTTAAAGTAAAATAAAACTGCTACATAACACGTTTCATGATCATAGCTACATTATTACTGTAAGCCACATTTGAGCAAACAGCTATATGTGAAAACAATATGTAGAACTTTTAACCGCTGGCATTTTTATTTCATTTTAATTACATGCAATTGATATCTTAACTATATTTACACAATCTTGACATTTTCTCATCCTTCATGAGGTGGTCACCTGGAATGGTTTTCAACAATTCCCAGGGGTGTATAGTACTCTGTTTTTCTTCTCTCTCCGGTCCAGCTCATCCCAAACCATCTTAGTTGGATTTAGATCTGGTAGTTGTGGAGGCCAGGTATTCTGATGCAGCACTCCATCACTCTCCATCTTGCACAAACAGCTATTACGTAACCTAGAGGTGTGTTCAGTGACAATGTCCTGTTCGAAAATAAATTATGGCCCCATTCAGTGTAAACTAGATGGAATAGCACATCACTGCAAAATGCTGTGGTATCTATGCTGGTATCCATGCTGGTTAAGTGTGAAGACAATTTTGACTAAGTCACCAACCGTGTCACCATCACCCAAGCCCTTGAACAGTCAGTCTCTGCACTGAAAACCACTCCAGGTGACTACCTCCTGAATCTGATGAGAGAATGCCGTGACTGTACCCATGCTAACGGTAGCTACTTTGGATAATCTAAAATATAATAATGAATTATAGAACATAATCTGGGTTATTTAATGCATTTTTATTGAATAGATAATTTTATATTTGTTCTGTCATAATTTTAATGTCACCTGTATATATATATATATGTATGTATGTATGTGTTGAAGACAAAATAAAGAAAACACTAAAAGGCAAAGTGTGTCCAAATATTTGACTGTCACAAAAACCCAATAACACTATGATTTTCTGCAGTTGAAACATGCTTCAGTTAAAAGTTGGTGTACATGTTTACTATGCATTTAATGTAATTAAATGCTGTTTTTTAAAAGGTGAATAATGAATAAGTACTAAATACTATAAAATCCACACAGACAGAAAGAACAATGAAACGAAGCAGATGTCAAAAACTTGTAAACAATTTATTTGAAATCACAAAATGTTATAAAATGACCAGATAACAGAGACAGTGTACCAATGAAGTCCCAAAAAAGAAAACAGGAGAATAACTAGAGGCTATCTGCTAAATCACAAGTACAATTAAACCCACTCAAAGTTCAATCATTTAAATGGAAAATGTTTAACTGCATAAGTCAAATACGAATAAGCACATGGATTCAAAGGAACATAGATACCTCTGCTTTGGTTTATATCTGTATGTATATTTCTTTTCCCTGGCCTGAACTCACCATTTCCTTGACTTTTAGATGCTAGGTTGGTATTAGCATATCATAGAAGATGCTACACTTCCTTCTGTTATTATTACTTCCCTTGAACTAGTAAAAGCCTTGCTGGTTCCTATTCTGCTGGTCTTTGCTCTGCTAAATGTGCTCATTTAGGATCAAACCAAACAGGACTCACCCCTGAGGGTCAGTTTGTCCTGAGATGCAATAAACAGTCTTACTGCAGTTTTGGCAAAGTGCAGCTAAGATCAGAGATCAGAAACAGTTTGGGTCCTATTTATTCTAATGAGCAGCACAACAAAACTTGTATGTCACACAGGCATGAATACTAATGCCCATGTTTGTATGGTCAGCCCTCTGGTTTATATGTGAAAAGTGAAAATAACAGAATAGTGCTCCAATAAATAAGAAACAGATAAGTCGAATGTTTATTTCTATTTTATAAAATCCACTGACTTGAGGCTCAGTAAAAACTTTTCAAACCATTTAAATGATCCAACTCCACCACTTGTTTAATTATACTTTAGATTTAAAGGAATCCTATCATCATCATCATCATCATCAATCTGTTGAACAGTCATGAAAATGCTTTACAAAAAAAAAAAAAAAACCCTCTAAACGTTATTTACACTTTCCCAAATCTTTCCGCACGCTTTAGTTTCTTTGCCTGTAAAAAAACAAAAACGAAAATGCAAATATAAATACACAAACATCAGAAAATAAAACGGATCACTACTATCGATCAAGTTAAAGAAATGCAAAAAACTGTTACCTCGACGTCCTCTGAACCAGCTGAACCTGATTTCATTAGGATCCCAAACCTCTCCTTCCTCTTCATCATCTTTTCATCCTCTTCAATCTGGATTGAAAAACATGTCTGCGTTAATTTCACACCAAAGGCAGAAATGTGATCCCAGTAAAGACAACCACAAACATAACTGACAGCTTCACACCATGAAACAACCACTCAAGGTACAGTCACCTTTTTTGAAATGGATGACACGTTAATGCCAAATCTGTCTGCTCTCTTCTTCAGCTGATCGACATTCACCTTCAGGATACACAGGAGCATTTACATAAGCATAAATAAGGAAGAAACAAGTAAAAGATGGAAAAACAATTTTTTTTATACTTACAGCAGATTTACTGTTGGCGCTGACACCTGTTTGAAAAGAACAAGTGAGACCATCATCACTAAACATTCTGAAAAAAACATGCTGCCAAAGCTTCACCATTTAAAATGGAGTCGTTACAATTGGCCATGTCCACAGCTTGGCTCAGAACTCTTGAGGGTAGAGTGCTATTGAAACACGGATGACAAAACTCCCTGAATGGCTCACAGCATGAATTACCTACACGACACATTACAGCACAGAGGGACTCTGAACGCAGCTCAACAGAGGCTGACAGGAAGCTCACACGTCACCAAACTCAGTTTTTCTTTTTTACTAGCTTGGACAAGTCGTCTTATGAAATATCTGATTTCCAGGACATTGTAGTGAATTTGTGTACATCAAGGAGCCGCTGTTGACATGCAGGACCCACAACCACGAGAAAACATAGGATATCTACAACAGGCTGGCGGCAGGTTGGGCAAGGATGAGAGTGTTTTTTCTTGGCCAATTTCTGTCTCAGCTTCAGAACTGTTGCACCCCAATATTATTGTGGGTGTATGTGGTCGATATATATTATATCAAAATGTTTCAAGAAAATTTACAATATTTATGACGATATAGAAAAAAAGTCCTGAAAAATGTTTTCATCATTCTTTCACATACACTGAAGTAACCAGGTAACTCTCTGGTAGTCATATACATTTAACAAACCTGGTTAGTGGAAATCTGTGTGTACTGTACATGCAATCAGTGATGACTCATTTTATTTCTCCTCCATCTCTGACTTATTATAACTGTAATGTGACAGGATATGCTGCTTTCTGATTTCTTCTGTTGGCTGTGTTCATGTGCAGAGAGAGAGAGAGCACAGAGAGAGGAAAAGAGAGTGAGAGGGACACAGCTGATACACAGTGTTAACTGTCTGAATAAGATAACTGGGATGGAAAGCAACTTGTTTAGATTTCTACAATGTAGTTTCATATCAGTCAGATGTTGATTTAAAAGTGAAGCAGTATAGTAATGATTGGTCTCTCATTCATCTGCCTGCAGTCTTACGTGATGTCACTCAGGTTAGAGATAAATATACCCTGTAAAAACTTCCATAGTATTAAAGCAGCTCCATCTTAAGGTCTTAAATCATCATCTGAGGCTGACACTCTGCTATGGTTCTCAGACATTTGGCTTGTGTTGCTGTTGTGTGCGCTAATAAACGGAAATGTGTCATCATATGTGATTGTGTTAGGTCATTAATATGCCCAAATGACACTTTTCTATCAGATATAAGATATGGCACACCCTTAAACATGGAGGTGTTTCACCAGGACAACAGTAAGTCAGTTTAGCAAAGCAAACAGTAACTACAGACCTGAGGACGGGCTGGAAGCATTGGCAGGTAAGCCAAACCTGAAGAAAAGAAGCAGAATAAAGTCAACATGGCTGAATATGCCAATATTTACTTTAAAAAGAAATCCAGTTTATACCAACTTGGGTCTTATTTTCACTATTTTGACCATCACTTATATCAGTTATGAGAACAGTAAACTCAACAGTGTCAGCACTTTCAAGTCTGAGGCCATGGTTCTCTTTTGCATAATGATGGGTTGCCCTCTCTTGCTGCCCTAAGTGACAGTGATGGTTAAATGTCTCTGGTTCACGTTCACGACATTAGACCAAACTGTTTTGGTGAAGAGGGAGCTTAGCTGGAAGGCTCACATATGGTCATGAACTTTGTGTATTGAATGAAAGAACAACTTCGTACACACAAGAGGCCAAAATAAGTTTCCTCTGCAGGGTGTCACCCTTGGTTAAAAAGAGACACACTCAGACAACAGATAGTTTCAGCTCTCTTGCATTGAGTCAGATGAGATGAGTTTCAGTGTGTGGTCAGGATCCCTGCATGCATGCCTACCATTGGAGGTTTTCTGGTCATGTACTAATGGTAAGATTCAGGACATGCTGGAGAGACAATGTACACTGCTTAAAAAAATAATCACAATAACACATAATCATTCCAATGTAAGTCCAAGTCCATCACACTTCTGGGATATCAACCTGTCCAGTTAGGAAGCAACACTGATTGTGAATCAATTTCGCCTGCTGTTATGCAAAAGGAACAGACAGGTGGAAATTAGAGGCAATAAGCAAGACAACCCCTATAAAGGAATGGTTCTGTAGGTGGTGGCTACAGACCATTTTCCTGTCCTTCATCCTTTCTGGCAGATTTTTGGTCACGTTTGCATTTTGCCAGTGTCCTCACCACTAAAGGTAGCATAAGGTGGTGTCTGCAATTTGCAGTGCGTTTCCCTTTTGTTTGTGCTTTCTGATTTGCAGCATGTTTCCCTTTTGTACATGCTTTGTCTCTAGGGGCCACCGTAGTCAAGAGCATGAAGGAGATAACAGGAGATAAGCCTGTACACCAGGAGACATGGAGGGGGCCGTAGGAGGTCAACAACTCTGGATCAGAAATGCTATCTGCTTCTTTGTGCCAAAAGGAGCACTGCCAGAGCTCTACAAAATGACCTCCAGCAGGCCACTAATGTGCATGTTTCTGCTCAAACTGTCAGAAATAGACTCCATGAGAGTGGTATGAGGGCCCGACGTCCACAAGTGGGGCCTGTGCTTACAGCCCAACACCATGCAGGCTGATTGGCATTTGAGAGAACACCAACATTGGCAGATTCGCCACTGGTGCCCTGTGCTCTTCACAGATGAGAGCAGGTTCACACTGAGCAGATGTGACACACGTGACAGAGTCTGGAGAAGCAGTGAAAAACGATCTGCTGCCTGAAACATCCTCCTGCATTATGGTGCTTAGCAATGAGTCAGTGATGGTCTGGGGAGACATTTCCTTAGAGGGCTGCACAGACCTCTGTGTGCTAGCCAGAGGTGCCCTGATTGCCATTAGGTACCGGGATGAGATCCTCAGACCCATTGTAAGACCATATGCTGGTGCAGTGGGCCCTGCATGTTGAAGGCATTGATGCTATGGACTAGCCTGCTTGTTCCCCAGACCTGAATTTAATCTAGCACCTCTGTCTAACACCTCTGTTTTCTGACTTTTCCACTTTTATTTTGACTATGATTCTGAATCCAGACCTCCATGGGATAAGGAATTTGATTTCCATTCATCGTTCTTATTATATTATTAATGTAATGAATAAAGATTTTCAACTGGAAAATTTCATTAATCAAGATCTAGGATACGTTGTTTAAGTGTTCCCATTATTTTATTTTGAGCAGTGTATTTCAGCTGGCCTTGGATGAGGAGCTAGGAAATGGTGGCTGGGTGAAAGACTTCCAGACTACCATGCATCATGCCCATGACCTGCAATTATGTACATGTCTGAAAATGGATGGGTAGATGCATTTTGTTGACCTAAATTTTAAAGATGAATCTACTGTAGGCAAATTTTGTACACTTTATTCTGATGGGTACAGGTATTAATATGCTTCATGTGTTGGGGGTAAGAAAATTAAATGTAAAGCCAACGAGTGAGCATACGCAAAATAGCAATGATTCCTCTTTAGACAGGATCTTTTTGTTATAAATATAGTAGTTGAAAGTTGAACCAAGACATCAATCAGACATTTACAAGAAAATGTTTGATTAATAATTGCAATATTAACATATGCTTCCTCTTTTAAATGAATTTGGCTCATCTAGGGCTTTGCTTAAACATTTTTTCACCATGTACCTGTTTGTGTTTTTCTTTTCAGTGAAGCTGTTGCTGAGTCCTCAGCAGTCAGTAATTAACAGGTGAGTAAAGTTAACTTTACTGTTAGAAATGAAGGTCAAAACTATGGAAATAAAAACCAAATTGTAAAAAAAATCAGGAAAATCCTTTAAAAGATTTTGAAGTGTTACCGTGCTGCACGAATGGCCTTCTTGCTTTCAGATGATGCTGGCAAGTTGAAGCGTTCTGCTCTCTTCTGTAGCCTCTGTGAAACAAAAGGCAACGCTGAAAATCTGAATTTGCCAAATGATTACAGGAACTGCACCAACAGAGATACAAGCCAAGCCTACCAAGGAGGAATCAATCTAGTTATGTTCCATTATGAGGCATTTGGTTTCACCCACTCTCATATTTAAGTATTTTTTTAAGGCTCAGCTATCACACATATACTGACTGAGGCTTCCAAAAGGCATTATTTGCAAACACATCATACATACATCGCTGGCGGACGACAGAGGAGCTATTTTCACCACCTTCTTTTCAGTAGGTCTGGGGGAAAAAACAAACATAACAAAAGTTTTAAAAAAAAGAACATTACTACATCAAATATGACCAATATTACGCCACAGATGAAGCCATGTAGTAATGTGCGTGCACTGGGTATAATGTGAGTTCAAAACTACACTCATAAGCATCTGTAAAACTCACATTAAAATGGTATAGTTCACATGTTTGTCACTAAAAGTGCTAAATGTAGATAAATGAAAATAAACATACGTTTCGCACTCAGTAGGTTCAGACTCCTTGTCATCTTTTTCATTGTTGGCACTCTCAGCTTTAGTGAAGTCCTAAAATGAAAACGGAAACATCAGTTAGTACTTCAACAACAATCTACAACAAGCAAGGAGATTTGAAAGGGGGACATGAAGGAGCACAAGGTGAAAATCCAACAGTCACATTACCTCTGTATCTTCTCCCAGCACATCATCAACGTCCACGTCTTCCTCTGTTGCTTTGAAAATGGATAAAAACATTTCCCACCGGAGGGAGCAGAGAGAAAAGTGAAAGAGGTGAGATTGGTGTTTTTATTTTACCAGATCAGTATAAATAAAGAAGCAAAGCATGCTGCAAAAAGAATTCTCTTTGCAGTTGAGTGGTACATCATTACAGGACGCATGCCCATATGTTTCCTCTGTGTGTAAAGTGAGTCACAGGGTGTAGGGTATTTATCCTCACCGTGTTCCTCCAGATAGGCTTGCAGTCGAGCGATGAGGTCCCCTTTGTTTCCCTTGGTTTCCAAACCTCGGGCTTCACACTCCTGCCTCAGTTCAGCAAGCTAAATACAGAAGAGGCAAAAACAGCCATTTTTAATTTGACTCTCCCCATTTACCATTGCTTTGCTTTACATAAGATAGTGAAACACATTTGAGAGGTGGAAACGGAATCTGTGGTCATTCTGCTTATTAATTAGTACCAGGCAACTAACACTGATGATTTCCAGCTTCTCAAATGTGAGGACTTTTCTATGTCTTGTATGAGATTTGTCTTGTACAAACCGAATATCAGCGAGGTTTGGGGCTGAATGAAGCTGAGGGGGCAGTTAATTTTATTTTTTAATTTAAGTTAGTTGCAATCCTATAATAAGCCCTACAGGATATGTAAGTACTGACATTTCTTCAAACATTTTAGGCATGAAATTTTAGTATGAGAGATAATTACAGATAGTGGAAACAGCAGCTAATACAATAGTATAAACTACCGAATGTTTGTATATTTGTAACATTTTTTAGAGCTGCCACCTCACAAATGAGAACTAAACAGTGTTTAGTTCTCATTTGTGAGACTCTAGTGAGTCTATTTGTGAGTCTAGTCTGATGACTAGATGAAGGTTGACAAATTTGTGTCACTTAACATTACTACTGCACTGGTCATCTCACGTTTAATATCATTTTTCATGTTAAAGCCAGTGTACTACTGCTTTTATGAACGAGAGTAACGTGATGGATTGTGGGTCTTTTTCCAGAGAGGAGGTGCGCCTCTATCAGTAGCTGCTACGGGAAATCTCAAACATATCTCAGGGAAGTCGAGCATATACAATGTTATAGTTTTGTACTGCAGCTAACGTTACTTAAATGTCCCACGATCTTCATAGTAACCAACACGTTTGTTTCTGGCTGATTTTTAACATTAGCTCAACTACAAAAGTAATAGAGGTCAAACATCGATGTCGTTAATTTAATTAACGCTGGTTTAAAATAGCGGGACACTTTTTAAATGTAAAAAGAATATGTTGCTTTACTGTTAATTGTTAAATACTCAAATTTAACCGCTAATTTTAATTCATTTCGTTAAGTATTTGAACTTAGCTCACTATGAGGAGCCCGCCTAGCTGAGGAAACAACGTGAACACAGCATTAACCTAGCAACACACCCGGTGGACACATTTTATTCTTCATAGCATTCATTTATCCTTAACCAGACTCTCCGGTGTGGTAACTAGCAATAGTTATAATAAACTACTCGCTAGTAAACCGACCTAAAGTGTGCAATAAAACGTATATTTAACACCACAAACCTTCAGCTTCTGCAGCTCTATCACTTCAGCCATCTTTCTTTGTTGATGTATCACTTCCTCCAATCAAAGTGGAGCTGCTCGCCTTCTGAACTTTAGCACCGCAGCTCACAGCGCCGCCTGCAGGACGGATAGTCACACTGCAGGAGACGTGCAAAACTGGTAAGCAACTAAGCACATAACTTTCCTTTCCTTTACTCCGCTACAAATTAAAGGAAAATATTGTACTTTTACTCCTCTGCATTTATTTTCCAGCATTAGTTACTAGTTACTTTTTGCAGGTTTTTTTGCATCTCTATCACCCACTGTGCTGTGACAAAGTGATTGCCCCCTAAACCTAGTAACTGGTTGTGCCACCTTTGGCAACAATAACTGCAACCAAGCGTTTGCGATAACTGGCAATAAGTCTTTCACATCACTGTGAAGGAATATTGACCCATTCCTCCTTACAGCATCGTTGTCATTAAGCCACATTCAAGGGTTTTTGAACATTAATGGCCTTTTTAAGGTCATGCCACAGCATCTCATCTCTTCTTTTGGAGCCATTCAGAGGTTGACTTGCTTTTAATATGTTTTTGGCAAATGTGAGATGAGCCTTTGTGTTCTTTTTGATCAGCAGTGGCTTTCTCCTAGGACCTCTTCCATTTATGCAATATTTGCCCAATATCTTTCTTATGGTTGATTCATGAACACTGAGCTTAACTGAGGCAAGTGATGATTGCAGTTCTTTAGATGATGTTCTGGGTTCTTTTATGACCTCCTGGATGAGTTGTTGTGATTTTGGTAGGTCGGCCACTCCCGGGAAGGTTCACAATTGTTCCAAGTTTTCTCCATTTGTTGATAATGACTCTCTCTGTGGTTCACTGGAGTCCCAAAGCCTTAAAATGGCGTTGGAAACCTTTCCAGACTGATACATGTCAATTATTTTGCTTCTGTGTTCTTTAATTTCTTTACATCATGGAATGGTGTGTTGCCACTCTAAAACCTTTTTTAGCCATGTAGAGGTGGATCTGCTTCTGTGTATCATCGTCCTTCTGCATAGCTCAAGTGAGCTTAGGCTTGAGGTCACAAACTGATGGTCGGACATTCTTCAGGATTTTCTGGTAGACACAGAATTCGGGGTTCCATCAATTAGTTTTGTTGCTTTTTGAGATCTTTTAGTGTGCTTAGGTCTGGCAGTAATCAGGCAAGTAGAAGTTCTCCAAAAATCAAGTTCATTTATGATTTAGCAAAAATTATGAAAGGGACAAGTACTTTTTCATAGGAAATAAAACACACATCTCCTTACATCATTCACGGTCACATCACTGCATTTCACAAGTTCATCTTCAGTATTATCATGGTACAAGATTCATAAACACAGATGTATAACAATGATTTTGTTAAAACTATATTATATTATATATTACAAGAGAACCAACATAGTTTCTGAAGGTAATGCTCACAGCCAATAGTGTATTAGTGTATTATTTTTACACGAGCTAGCTATCTTCATGCCAAATGTAATCATTTTTCTTTCTCTAGCTTGCTGTGAGTCTCTGTGGAGGAGAAGATGAAGACAACAAAATGGTCCGTGTTGTTGCTGGGCAACAAGGTGCTAAATATGATGCAACTGCATGCAATAGATAAGGTTGTATACTCAATGTAGCAAAAGTGAAAGTGTGTGTTGTAGTGTTTACATATTATATTATAGTATAGTATAGTATAGTACAGTACAGTATAATATGAAATAACAAATTGTGTTATATGCATGGCTTAGCTTAGTTTAGTGTAGTTTGTATCAACAAGTTTGCTCTTATTGAGATGACACACCTTACACTGTGCCTGCACATTCATGTGCATAAATATAATGCTTTAATACAGTCCAGCCTGTCCTGCTAAGAAACAAAGAGACCAAAGTTTAGCAGCACAGGAGCACCTCGGGGGACTGTTCTCTCTCCCTTTCTTTTCACCTAGGACACCTCTGACTGTCAGTACAACACTGAGTCCTGCCAAATGCTCAAGGTCTCAGATGTCTCTGCAGCGGTGGGGTGGAGGCAGAGTACAGAGGCCCGGTGGACTGCTTTGTGAAGTGGAGTGAGAACAACCACCTGACCTTAAATGTGAGCAAGACGAAGGATGTAACAACACCTGGGGCTTCACATGGACAACACAAAGGCTGTGTGCAGGAAGGGACAGAGCAGGCTTTACTTACTCGCGAGGAGCAAATCTTTTACTAGTCTATCTATCTATCTATCTATCTATCTATCTATCTATCTATCTATCTATCTATCTATCTATCTATCTATCTATCTATCTATCTATCTATCTATCTATCTATCTATCTAAATCAACATTAGAGATGAGGTCTGAGAGAAGTTGCCGAGTTCATGTTCAACCTAATGGTACAGACGAAGCAGATTTAAACTGCTGTGAATGCTGACATTGTTTAAAAAGAGGTTTACGCTGTGTCACAGTTTGGCATATGATGAGGACGCAAAAAATCTTTCAACAAAGTCACTTTATAGTTGCGTGGGGTAGAAGGGCAAAGCCGGATGAATTTAGGGAGTCACAAGTGCTTCAGTAATCCTCATTAACGCTGCATTCCTCCCATTTTTCTCTCCACACAGCGAATATCAGCAGCATGTGTGATCTATTGTTCCAGTGACACAGAAACAAACAGGGTAATATTTATTATTTTTTATTATTTATTATTCATTATATCCCATTGTCATACCTGAGATACC
>OMLM01010304.1:82608-95149 GCA_900302695.1 Helostoma temminkii | reverse complement strand
CACTCAGGTCAACTTTAGCTTGGTTTCTTCTTAAATACAGTATATGATGATAAAAATCTTGGCCTCAGATACAACCTCCTATTTCAAAAAGGTTGGGACACTGTCTAAAATCTACATAAAACAGAATCAAATGATTTGCAAATCTCTTAAACCCATGTTTTATTCACAATAGAACATAGAAAACACGTAAAATATTTAAACTGAGGAAATACACAAAGAAGAAAATAAGGTAATTTTTAAACTGACAGCAACTTGTCACGGGACCACATTTACTATAGACTTAAAATAGTGGATCTTACACTAGATGTCATCCATGTTTGTTTTCTGTACTATCTAGGAACTGACTGAATAAACCTTGTGCAATCCAGCCCTTAATTAAACTTGCTTTTTCTAATCCTCAGGATCACGACCCACATGTCTGATGCTTTCAGAAATCCAAATTGAATAGTGAAATTAGCATGGCAAACCAGCCTGATTCTCAAGCTAGAGTAACATTTTAGAGTAACGTGAAAATCTGTGTTACAGTAAGTACTGAGACCAAAGATCACAGATGGATTTTATAATTCAGTTTGTGAAGGAGACTCACCTGTGACTGCAGCTCTGCCAGTTGACTCTGCAGCTCAGATATCTGTGTCTGCAGCTCCTGCTCTCGGTTCTGCCATCTCTGTTCGCTCTCAGCAACGGCAGCATTCATCTCTATCCTGAACTCTGCTCTGAGACGATCCTCACACTCTGCCCTGGAGGCATACATCACAACAACAAGTAAGGCAGAGTTAACCTACATGAAAAGTGACTATTTATCTCTTCTTGATGCACTGCAGCGTAATCATTTCAGTGTCTTGTTTTGTAGTGCTTATACTTTATAGAATGATTTATGTCTAGTAGACAGCCAGCACGCAGCAGTAACCAGATTATTTCTAACACCTGTGTGTAACTTGGTTTTCCTGGTTGCATTAAGAGATTTTAAGAATTCATTTGTATTTTAGGTAAAACACCTGCATAGAAATAATTGTTTTCTTCATACATATGTGTCTTTATCATTGAAAACACCCCCAAAAAGGTAAGTAACATCGGGTAAGGAGGCACTGTTGTTTGAACATTGCATTATTGTCGCCCATTCAAACACCAAATTTATCATAGTGCCTGTTGCAGTTAGGGATAACTGCATATTAACTGATATTTTATACTAATTAAAAACTATATATATATATATATTATAAACTGTTTTCAGTCTATAAGCTGTGTTTATAGATTCATCATGGTTGATAATAAAAATCAAAGTGCTAGATATATAGAATCACCATGAGACAGAGCAGGCTTATGGTTATTGAGATTATGAAATTGTTTTTATTAGTTTTACTTTTTATTCTGGTAAAACACAATTCATGCGAATAAAGGTCAATCAAAAAGCAGAATAAAACTGAAGGAGTCAGATGCTGTAAAAACTATTTGAATGATTTACTTCTCAACTTTAATCATCCGCAGAGATCATTTAAGAGATATTACAAGCAGAACAGGACTTAGTAATGTAAGCCTAACTGCTCCTGGCAGATTTGTGTTGATCCTGCTACCTGATCTGGTCCTCTGTGTGCCGCTGGCTCTGCTCTAGAAGACTCCTCTCTGTGCTCATTCGGCTCTGCTCCAGGACCTTCTCCTCCAGTCGATGTTTGTCAGCTCTCAGGGATGCTATCTCTCTCTGCTGTCTGTCACGTTGCCTTTCTGCCTCCTCCTGAATCCGAGCCAGTCGATTTCGAGTCTGTTGGAGTTCTTCTTCCACGCGAGAGCATTGTGGTCCACATGAGGGTGCAGCTTCGGGTGCCACCTTTTCTTTCTTCTCTTGATGTTGGATCACTGACTCCAGCCTGCGGATCTGAGAAGAACATAGAAAGCTTTCTCTTTCACATATTCTGAGTGTTAAAAATTGTATTAATAGTCCTTATGTAGAGATATTTTAGCTGGTACAAATACACACTCTAAATAATGCACTTCAAATTCTGACCTCATTTGTAGCATCCTTCAGTTTTGTCCTTAGATCCTCTCTTTCCTTCTCCAGGCTGCTGCGAAGCTCCTCACTGATCCGTCTCTCTTCTTCCACACGTGCACACACCTTCCAAGAATATTCATCCTCATCAAAACCATTATTAGATTAACACTTTGTCTTCTTGTTAGTACTTTAACCTATGCGTGCTGTCATATTCTCATTACTTAGCCTAATTAATTATTAGTCACATTGAAGTGCTCAATATAAAAAGGCTCAGAGGGCAGGCAATTATGTGATAAAATCTCTTTTCTTACGTTTCTACATTTACACTGAGAGCAAAAATTATTAATTCATCATGCTCTTTTTGGCCAGTGGTTCTCAGCGTGAGTGAGTGTATGGGACACAAGATAATTAAGAGGATAGCAGATAAAAAAATCTATATTTGTTACAAATGATTATGTCCTCATGCTTTGAGGACATAATCAAAGCTGAAAGCAAATAATTTTCATTTACACAACATAAAGGAGGTCAAGCCCTGGCTGACCCCGTCATAACCTTTACTTATGTAATGATCCAACTGAATTTACTGTGATCACATACATTCTTCACATATGTTTACTAATTTATGTAAATGAGAATTGTTCTAATTCATTCAATTAATTGAAGGAAAAATCTGGTTAACCAGCTGGATTTCAGGACAATGCTGATTCCTGTGTGTGCTTAACTGTGCGTCTGAATGTTTTTACAAGAGCACACAGTTGGTACATCACACAGAGTCAGAGCAGGGAAATTATTATATCCTTGTCACAGGATGAAAGGAAAAATTGTTTCACATAGCGGCTTGTCCTCGTATCCGAAATAATTAAATCCAAAGTCTGACTGACTGAAACTAAAATAATTGAGCCCACACGAGCTGCCGGCATGGCTGAACTTTTCCTACAGAGAATCAGTGTCTAATCACTAACATATTACACTTCCTCTGTGATGTGCAGACAGATGCTGACCTCTTGGTTGGTCTTCTTCTCTGAGCTCAGAGCTTCTTGGACACTGTTGAGTTCAGCTGCGTGTCTCCTCATCACCTCCTCTATTGCTTTTCGCACCTGCTCTTTCAAGCGCTTCCTGTCCTCCTCAGCCTTCTGCACCAACCTCTTTTTCTCTTCTTCGAGCTTCTGCTGCATATTAGCTCTCTCTGCCTCGACCTGTTCAATGTTCTTGTCCAGGTGGGAACGAACGCGAACCCTCTCGACCTCCAACTCCTTGCGCAGCCGGTCGACCTCTTCCTCTTTCTCTCTCCTCAGGCACTCTTTGACCTCTTCCACCTGCTTGTGCAGCACTTCTTTCTCCTCCTCACGCTCTCTGCGCAGTCTGTTCCTATCCTTCTCAAACTGCTCCTTTTCTTGCTCCCTCTCCTTCTGCATGTTCTCTCTTTCTTTTTCTATCTCTTTCTGCAGCTTGTCTCTCTCATCGTCTGCATGCTTTTGGATACGCCGCAGTTCCTCTGTCTGGGCTCTCACCATCTCTGAGCGCAGGCTGGACAGGGCCTCAGCATGCTATGAACACACAGCGTACACACAGTTTATTCAGTGTATAGCAATCATATGTATATATGCAAGTGTGCTGCACTTGCATTTTTGTCCTCACTGCATTTACTCAGACACTCAGTGTGTCTTACCTGGCGTATCTGCCGTGCGTGGTCACTGTTCCTGCCACTGCTCTGTAGCTCCAGCTCTCTGTTCCTGCTTTGCAAACGGCTCACCTGGCTCCTCAGCTCCTCCACCTCAGTGCACACACACACCTCACAGCCTCCACGGTTCAGCAGCTCCTCTAACACACACAGAACACACAACAAATAAACACCAAAAAAATTTAAGAAAACATGGGTACACACACACACCTACGTGCATGAACATGTATTGATTGGTTATGCATATGACCGACTCTGGATGAGGAAGGGCCTGTAACAAAAATCATTCTCATGCAATAAATAAAAGTCAGTGTGTTTTTGCTGAATAGGTGTGATGACACTTTGATGAAACGGTTTGCTTTTGTGGAGGATGAATAATGTGCATTTGTTACATATCCTGAATGTGTTATAATGGAGTGAGGCAAAAACTTAATTAACGCTGAGTCAGAATGAATAATGGAAATGCACTGAGCTCTGCTGAGATTTCTCCATCAGACGAACCAGAATTCAGGTGGACAGACCCAGCGTGTGAGAGGCAGACTGAACAACTACCTGCTCTGCTCTGCAGCTCATCTTCCTGCAGCAGCAGCCTCTCCTTGGCAACCGCTAGCTCCTCCTCCGCCCGTTTAACTACACCCTCTGCTTCGGACACACGTTTCCGGTCCAGCTCCAGCTCCTCCTCCAGGTCCTGGAGGGAGACATGAGGGTCAGGGACCAAGTTTGGTTGAACATCAAGCGAGGAGGGTAGTGCAGAGTATTGTGGGTTGATAAAGAGCAAAAAAAGACAAATGACTGTTAGAGACAGAGAAGCCCGCAGCAAACTGCACACAGATACAGTAGATGGAGAATAGGAACGATAGCACAACAGAAAAAAAGTGGAAGGAAATGTGGTGAGTGAGGGAGCTATCTTGCCCAGCTGTGTGCTTTTAATGGTCTGCTGTGAGGGCTTATGTCAGCTCTATGCCAGCTCTCGTAAGGCAGCTTAATGCTCTTGTGTGATGGGGTAATGGTGGTGGTGCAGCGAATCTATCCTGCTCAAACTACTCATTAGCAGATAGCTGGCAGTGGGAATAGCACTCAGGGAGGGCAGCCAGTGGTTAGACAAGCAAAGATCCCACCTCTCTCCTCTGCTCCCACCTCACTCCCTCCTTTCCCATCAACATGCTGATTAGTGGTGTGCATCAGAGACAGGAGGCTGCAACACTTCAATATCCTTTGACCTCCCTTTTCACAGCGATGGAGTCTAGTTTTAGCAAGGATGAGTGTGAGAGCGTGTGTACCTGTATTCGCTCTTGTAGTTTGATGGTGTTTCTCTTGCTTTCAGCCAGCCTCTCCAGATGACTTTCTACCTCTGCTTCAGCCCTCTTCACTCTTTCTCTAAGAGCGCTGTGCATTCCTTTCTTCTCCTCTTCTTCCCTCTCCTCCCACTTCCGCCGTTCCTCCCTCCATTCTGTCTCCATCTTCTTCCTCATTTGCTCCTTCTCTTCACTTAAATGATTCATCCTCTGTTCCCAACACTCCCGTTCTTCTTTCACCACTTGCTTCTTCTCCTCTTCTGCCTGATCCCTCTGCTCCTTCAGTGTCTTTATCTCCTCTAAAAGTGCTTTTACTCTTTCCAAGCCCTCACAGTCCTCTGTTTGTCTCTCCACCTCCTGTTTCTTCTTCTCCTCATCTTCTCGTTGTCGCTCCTCCTCTCTCCTCTTCTTCTCCTCCTCGGCAGCTTTCTGCAGCTCCTGACATTTGGTATCCAACTCCTGGATCTGCTCCTCTGCCTTCTTCAGTTCTTCGCTCATCCTCAGGCTCTCCTTCTGGGCATCACTGATCTGGACCTTGGCCTCCTGGAGTTCTTCCTCTGTAGCCTGGAGCCTCTCCTCAAACTCTTTTCTCAGTTCTGCCTCTGTTTCACGCTCTCTCTCCTCTGACTGGATGCGGAAGAACTCAAAGTCTGCCTGCACCTGAAGGCACAGAGATGGAGATTACACACTGCACTTAATATAAACTCAGTTGTCAGTGAATATACATTCCTCCTAATTGGTAAGAAATCCTTCTTTACAAATTACCAAAGCATTTATTAAAATTTTCTCCCTATGGTTCAAATGTTCATTGTGAAGGTACATTCGTTCTACTATTATCCTATACCACTGCACCTTAAAACAGTTGTGCTGAGATCTAAAAGCTGTGCAGACCATGGTGTGAGCAATGTGGATCGTGTTTATACTGAACATGAACTGAACATGTCCTTAAACAACAATTAGCTGTACTGTTGTAAAGAAACTCTGGGGAGAGGAACTTGGTACAAAAAGACTTCTCAGTATTCAGTAGCTATAATCAGTAGTTTGAATCTTTCCTTCACAAAACCTGCGTTGGTGTCTTGCAGCTCTATCTGGGACACCAGTCCCATGTGGTTTGTGTATTTGTAGGTATTTACAGTGGTTTTCTTTTAATAGGCCCTTGTGCTAGCTTCACTCTAAATTTACAGCAAAAATTAGAAACTAAACAGGAAAACATGTGGGAGACAACAAACCATACAGATGAGCAAGGCCAAATATGTCAATATAAAAGTTTAATCTTTAGTTGTTGGGATGCATCTTTTTCTAAAGAGCTCATAAGAAAGTCATGTGGGTATTTATGATTCATGTTGATGTTTTAGTCGGGTGCACAGCATGTAAATTACACATGAGGTGCATGAAGACTGGGTGAAGTAACAGACTATCTGAACTAGGCTAAGTGCTGTAGGACACATTAGGGGCAGGTCTCATTAGCTGTTCCTGCTGGGAGTTTACACATAAAATTACAGCAGTACAGTACGACCTTGACGACACAGGTCATCTCACGTTCAGGAAGATAAGAGCGCACACACCTGGGCTCCGACTCTCTGCTGCTCATCCAGAGACTCCTGCAGCTCTAGGAGGCGTGTCCTTAGCGCTGACCCCTCCCCTTCATGACACGTCTCCATCAGGATGCGGTGCAGCTCCTCGTGGTGAGCGTGGCTCAAGGCCTGCAGGGCAACCTCCTGCTCCTCATTCTTCATATTCAGAGAATAAATCACCTGGAGATCATCAACAACAGACACACTGCCCTTGATTTACACTTGATTCAGGTTGTATTTCATATTGACGTGGCTCCTACTGTCTATGTGCCACAGATATTGTGGATAGTAGGGTTTTGATCTGGCCGTTCTGGACTTTCTGCATAGTGTTGTATTAAAGAAATTTAAGCTGATACAGCTCATCATTGTTAAGAAGGAGCTGACATTGAAAATTTTCACTGCAGACTGAGTAAATGTTAACCCATAAGCCTCCTTGTTCGAACTGTTGACCAGATTTAAATGCACGTTATCATTCAGGTTTTATAAAATAACTACTTATCTTTACTTCTAAATTAAAATATGCACATTTCAGCTGCACTGGTTACAGTTTGCATTCTCCTGGATTCGTATGGAGTTGTTTCCTAATACATCTGGGTACATCACAGTTACAATAGGAGCAGTAGTTCACATACACAGACATTGTGGGGCCAATGTGTCGAGGTGGCAGCTTCATGATAACAAACATTAAACTGGAGCTGACTGACGTGGAAACTATTTAAACGGCAACACTGTGAGTGAGTCTACTGTAACTGAAGACCAGCGACCAGTATAGCCCAGGCACTGCAGCTTTATGTTCTCCTGCCTGCCAATGTATGTGGAGTAGTCCCTCTTCTTCATTTAGACTGTGACTAACACATGAAATATGGTCTATTTCACCCCATGATTCCCTCTACGCCGTGTCTACAGTGTCATCATCTGCTTCTACTGACCCTGACGTCTCACTTACACATTTGCAGAGGTGTGTATGTGTGTGTGTGTTTATGGGTAAGGGTGTGTGCAGGGGCTATGAGGGCTCATATTTTACCCAGACGCCTCTCTGTCTACAGTACACAGCTAGCAGTGATTCCCTCAGTGTGTGTGTCTGTGTGTTTGTGTGCACGTCACCACTTCTCTGTGCACACACACTGTCAATCTCCATTAAAATACCAATGCATTTCCTATAATCTAACTCCTGATATTGGTGATGTACGTGACATCTCCATGGGTCCTAATCTTAAAGTCACCTTTCTCTGCTCTGTCAGCACACTGTGTCACACACTGGCTATTCAGTCGCGTCATAGTGCATGAACTTTGGCTCACAAATTATGACTTGTGACTCAGAGGAATGAAGGGGGCTCTGAATCCAGGACAAGCTCTGAGGGAAGTGTGCGTCCTCTTTGGCTGTTTTGAAAGTAAGACCACGGAAGAAAGAAAGAAAACATGGTTTAACATGGTCAGTCCTAAAACATGTTCATTTGTAAACCTCTGGTTCCCAAACCTGGAGGTCGACACCTGCTGGGGGGACACCCAACCATTAGCCACTACACAAACATGAGCATTAATCTTGGTATTTCACCCTCCACACTTTTGGGGTAGTTTCCCAAAGACTTTGGAGACTGCCTCCAGGGATTTGCCACTAGTGAGTTAGATACTAATGTTAGTGATGTCTGGCTTCACTGGTTTTTCAATTCATCTCAACAGGCTTGCATGGCAGGAGGTCAGGGCTCTGTGCAGGCCAGTCAAGTCCATACCAAACTCTTATAACCATTTCTTTATAAACCTGGCTTTCTGCATGGGAATAGTGTCATATCGAAAGGTAAAAGATTCACCTCAAGATTGTAGCCACAAACTTAGAAACACATTATTGTCTACAAACTGTCCTGCTTGTGTTCCAACTATTGCTGCACTTCTGCTTCTGATTGGCTGAACACACCAGGTAATTATCATTGGGTAGGATAGAGATAGTTGGAAAACAAGTAGAACAGGGTGCCTTCAGTAATGATGAGGTGCTACATTACTTAGAAACAAAATGGAAAAGTCATGTGTGAAAGTTAGTACCCCCTCTTTTAATTCTATGTATAAAAACACAATAAAAACATCTGATCGCAGGTCATTAGTATCATTTAAATACAACCTCAGATGAACAACAAATAACCTTTTTTCCCTGTGCCATTGTTTATATAACAAAAATGAAGCCAAAAACAAAACATGCAGGTTTCGATAGGATTTAAGCTTGTATGTTGCAGCCAGGTGCTGCTAATCATCAGCCAGAAGTTTGGGCAGTTTGCTGGTCTGGAGCATTCAGGTGTGTGGTAACACAAAAGAAAGATAGACACATTTAAGACAGTTGCCGACTTCCCAGGAGTAAACGTCCCAGCACATTTTTTCATGCATGTGTTTTTTTCATTTTGAGTTGATTTCTATTAAATAAATCACAGCACAGTGAAAATAGTTGTTATACTGTTCTCTGAGGTTGTATTGTAGGACCTGCTATGATAAAATTATTTTATTAAGTTTTTACAGAAAAAAAACAGAATTAAAAGAGAGCTCACTAATTTTTACACGTGGCTGTACGTTGTTACACAAAAATTAGTTTTTCAGATTTTTTATTTAATCTTTGCTTTTTTGTGTGTGTCTTACTTACTGGACAGTCTTTATAAAGAATGTTGGGGTCCAGTGGCAAACTTTAACTCTCGCCCTTTCATTTTGTCATTATATAGATAAAGCCTTCCGTGTTTATATACACTGATCAGGCAAAACATCTGATCCAGGTTATCAGCAGTGTCATTGTTGGCAGTGGAGTCGAACCGAAGTACGTTATGTTAAGAGGTGTCTTTAATTTATTTTTGCCTCCCTATTTGCGTCAATGAGGGTCCAGAACATTAGAGACACCTCTTGATATAACGTACTCCAGAACGACTCCACCGCCCACAATGACCTAAATAATGCACATGTAGTAGAATTAGCACATTTCTGACATTAATTAATTGTAATAAATTATAACTTTGTAAACCTAGAATTTGTGCAGAGGTGCTGTAATGGATAGTATTAGATTGTACAGGTGGTCAGGTGATGTTATTCCTGATCGCTGAATATTTATCACCTTGTTTAGAAAGAAGAATCTGCACATTCTTATTCTTACTAATAAAATGATGAATGAACCAGTTCCTGCCCTTTTGTGACTCTTTGCAGCTTCCAGTTCAGCTAAAGGTGAAAGTTAAGGAAAACATAAATGATATGTAGATGCTTATTCTCTGTGTTTTGTACATTGTAGTAAACCACTAACAGCTTAAATGCTATTTTATTTCAGATTTTAGTATAATAATTGTTAGGATTAAAGAAAACATCACAATTTGATTTATCTTTTTGGGTGTAAATTCTTAGGAGGCAGGAGCCTCTTGCTACTGTAAATCCTGTCTCGAGATCCCCATATTGATCCTGTCAGTCGATAAAGTTATTCATGTAGCCACACAAACCAGGGCCTGTGCTTATTGACAATAACTTCACAGTCAGCAAAGCATGAAATTAATATTCTGTCTACAGTGTAAAGATGAGCTGGGACTGGGCTGTTGAAACAGGAGTGAGATGTAGAGCAAATGGTTGGTGCACAGAGGAGAGGTTAGGCAAAGAGACAGGCAAGCAGTGCACACACACTTTCTCTTACATCAGCCCTCCCTCCCACACACACACAGCCACACATACCTCCACACATATCAAAGAGGGTACTGGGTGTGCTGGATTACAAAGCAGGGAACATTGTGACAAGGTAAGCTAGATAAGTACAGGAAATCACACAGACAGAATTAGAGCTGCCAATCAAAAGTGTGGCTCTATACAAGTAAACAAAAAACACATTTTTACATGACTCTGTTTATCTGTGAGACATGTAATATATATATGTGTGTGTGTGTGTGTGCATGTCTGTTGACGCGCAAGTGTGAACATTCACAACAGCTGGCTTGACAGGGTCAGCTCCTGCTTTCTTCCCATTGGCTTGTTCTGTAAAAACACTCCGACATGCTACTAGTTTATCTTTAGCATCACCCATTCAACCGGAGCATGCCACCCTTACTGAGAGAGAGAGGGAGAGAGGTGGGTGAGGAAGAAAGACGAAGGGAGCTGTGTAGGTCAAGCGTAAGTGTGGAGGGGTTAGTGGAGGAAGGCACAGACATCAGGAAGTTTATGCAAGTGCATGTGTTCATGCACACACACACAAATTATTAAATATATAAGGTTACCACAGCTGACCCACTTCCCGCTTCCTTCCACACACTGTCCCAAAACACTCAGATAAACTATATGTCACAAACTGAGCATCCCAAAGCCCAGAGACACTGCTTACACCAAATATCAGATTTGGTGATATTTCACCAGCAATCCGGGTTCGTTAGCTGTGGCCGTCAAAGACCTAAAGTGGGCTGGCAGGGCTCGCATGAAGTTTCAGAAAGTCTGAGGAGGAATATTCGACTGGAAGGAGTGGTCGGGCATGAGAAGTAGAGGGCAGGCAAATTTCTTTAACAAGCACAGACACAAGTGCTGACCCGTCATCTGTGTCATATTTGTTTGTGTGTCTGCTCGCATGAGAGGAAGCCCTTTGAACAAGACACTGCAGCATGGATTGAACACACACACACACACACCTATGCGCTACACTGAGGTGAACCCATATGGGGAGATGGGAAGTGCACAGTCATCAGTAATTGTCATAGCTCAACAAGCGACAGGTCATGCCCTGCCTCTGTAAGCATTATTATGAAGCAGGGAGAGGGAAAATCCCCACATAGCAAAGCTCACTGTATGAAAAGCTGAGCACACACAGCTACTGCTGCTGTCAAGCCTCCCTCCCTGCACATTGATAAGTGTGCCTACATGACTTCAGATACTGTCTTTTGGTGATAATAAATAATATTTATTACAATTTATAATATAGCATCATAAAAATCAGCGATTTGCTGGTTGCAGCTTCTTCAGTGCGCTTTCATATGTTGTATATCTGTTCATTTGTCAGACAAAAAGAAACTATTTAGGCTCTGGCATCTGTGTTATATGCAGTTCTTTTCATTCACTGTGTAAACTGGAGGTCGATGCATTGTGAATAAAAGCCACACATTAAGTCATTACACCGCTGTTAATAATGGGTTTGGCTCTCTAGTTGATGAAGATCTGCAGCCTAAAAACCTAAAGCTCTCAGTGATCACTAACGTCTCATTACTGTGTCAGTCATAGAATCATCCAGGTTCTCCAGTCATCATCCTGAGGTGATGATCATTTCTGTGTCTATAGCCTTTCTGTTACTATTCCAGCAGGAAGCCTATAGTCCATTTGTTTTTTATTTCCCATGGCTCATATTTATATGTCTAAGCAGAAAGAGGTTAGCTGTGTTTCTGGCATATGGTGGCGTCCCTACAAAATATCGTGCATCACATAATGACTGGTCGCTTTCTGTCATTATTTAGCCTAATTGTGTTTCACTGCGATACGGCAGCCGCCGGATCATCCAATCAGCCTGGCTCAGTCAGTGACAGCGCGTCCGGCGGCGCGTCTCTGTCGGTGTCACCGTCAGGTCTTACCTTGGTGAGCTGAGCGATCTTCTTGCACATCTTGCTGTGCATCTGGTAGTCGTACAGCTCCTGCTCGATGTTCGGGAACTCTGCCGCAGTCCCGTTAACAGCGGAGCCCGGCCCGGGGGGCTGTGCAGCCTTACCGGCGCCTGAGGCCATAATGAATCCCCCAAGGGAACTTCCCAGACCGGAGGATAGTCAGAAATGATCCTGCCGCCTCTCGGATAAATATTCCCAGAATCGTCTCAACTTTTTATTCGCGCATCTCATTCCTCCGTCGGTGGACCCCCTCCCGTGAACAGCAGCTCGAGCTTTTCGCTGGAAAACATCTGACAGTAGATCGGCGGGGCTCTCCTCTTGCGCTCCGGTAGCTGCCCCCCTCTCCCGCTGTCCGCCCGGTGATCGCCGAGGTCACACGCTGGAAGTCCATCGGGGACGCGCTCGCGCCAACCGACCCTTCCCCACTG
>OMLM01010304.1:71804-82544 GCA_900302695.1 Helostoma temminkii | reverse complement strand
TCAACAGATTTTTTTTTTTTTTTATCCGATGAGGGAGCGCTCGGGGATGGAGGCATATAGTCCAACCACCTGTCTCACGGCAGGGGCGGAGAGGGGCGTGTGTATCCTATGGAACATTACCGGAGACAGCTCCAGAAGCGCACTGCTGCAGTGCTGCCCCGCCCCTACCGGCGCTGCTGTATCAATGCCGATCGCAGGGAGGAGGGGAGGAGGGGAGGAGGGGGTCTCTGGGGGTCTAGTCGTGTGACTTTACTCCATCAGTCATATACCGTTAGCGGAATATGAGAGCAAGTCTCGTCACCCTGGGCCCCGTAGGCCAAACTATATGATTTATTAAAAGGCAGGTTATTGTGTTACCGAGCCCACTGTGTACTGACACACTGTGCAAAATGCCTCACATGTACTGTAGGATAGGTATTTCAGCAACTTGGCTCTGATTTGTGAGATGCACAGTCCCAAAAAATAATAAAAAATATTCAGAAATATTCAAACTATAAAGCTCCAAAATGGATGTGTCCTGCATTTCCCCAAATCCAGGTCAGTAGCATCTTTTCATCAGACCCCAGTAGTTTGGCACATTCCTAATAAAAAATATCCTCAAACATGATCAGGGTTATTTTCTCTGAATTAAAGTTAAAACCTTGCAAAACCTAAAAGGCAGAATTTTCCTCGTGAAGAGGAGCATTTGGTCAGCTGTTTAAAAGTCCCTGGGAAAAGAGTTTCTGATGGACCCCTGACCTTGTTCCACTCCTCTCACCTGTGTGTGAACACAGCTGATGTACAGTGACTGCACATTCAAATCTGCAGGAAAACATTAATGCATGTTATAAGTCTTAAAATCCAGAATCTACTCTTGTGCTTATACTATCCAGACTGAAACTAACATTTAGGATCATGCATACTAGCACCATCTGGGCCCTGTTTTTATTTTCTGAAAGTGTTAAGACAGTCCAACAACCTTGATTTTAGATTTTGATTTTTTTATTCATTGCACAACTATTTCCATTTTCATACCCAAGTGTAACAAACAGATACTGACCAAAAGTCTGCTCTCTATGTGTCCCATGCAGTGTCTAACGTGTGACAGACAGAGGTCTTGAAGAGAATGATGAGATGGATGCAGTCTGAAGGAGACTGATGGACTTTACCATGTTTTTCAGTGGCACAGATATAAACTTTTTTTTTTTTTACTTGGCAACACTGAAGCCATGAGCTGAGATAAAAGTGCATCTGTTATATGACATAGTAGATGAATGGACTAATGGAGAAACTTTTAGTCTGTCTACCAGCATTAATATTTAATAGAACACACACCTCTCAAAAAATCCTTCTCTCACATGGATGCAGGTCTAAAACAAAAGGCTGAACAGAGCACCCTCTATATTAAGCTGATTTCCAGAGATAGATGGTTGTTGTTGCCATCAAGGTGGAGCCCTGCCTGCTTGTGGACATTCATGTTTCGGTCATGTCCATGGAGAGCTGTCTGTTGTGACCCTACACATCTGCCTGCCAGCTGCAGCCCTGGACATCACTAACCGGCAGAGAGGTTGCACACTGGGCTAGTCTCATATATGAGTGTGTTTTTCAATCAATCATATTTTTATTTAAAAAAATGTAAATGAAAAATCACAAAAAATTAGCAAAACCAAGGGGTCCATGCAATCTAAAATGCTGTGCTGTCGGATAGTAAGACATGCCTTTCCTACAAATTATGCCACGTCTTATTGTAAGTGTTAGTTATCTTTAAAAAGCAATCTAAATCTTTGTATATAAATATAACATTGTATCCTCGCTAGAAGGTCTTACCAGGGAATCATGTTTGCTTTTAAAATTCTACATTAATTACCTAGATATCGTTAGATTAAGTTACTGTCAAACCTGACATACCACACTCAGGGCGTACTAATCATAGCTTTACGTCTCTACGTCAATGGTATTACGCACGAGTTCTCGCGAGAACAGACGACAGTTGAATTTGAAAACAGGCGGCAGTGTTGTGAGAAGCACAGTAAAGAAAAGGTACAGTATAAAAATTACGTTTCTTTCCTATGTGTAATACGATGTCTGTTTTAATACTATGACAAGAGATGATGCAAAGTGTCTCTAGGGAATATTATTCCACACGACCTGTTTATGTTACGTTGTTTTCTTGCTATTTTGTCATGGGAGTTGGATCGAGGTGGGGCTTTGGGCTAATGAGGCACCGGAGACAAACAGGCTGCCGTTAGTTCAAGCTAGTAACTAGCTTAGTTTAGATCTTACTGAAAGTTACTGCGAGGACAATTACGACGTTTTGTTCTGAGTGAATCAACGTTTTTTATTTGTTTTTGCCTTTTTTTTAGAGGAAGTATGACTGCGGACAATGAAATAGACATTAAAGAGGCGTTTCAACGCGCTCAGAAGGGCCACAACAACAAGGCAAAGCTGGTGGCGAGTCTGAAGAGCCGCTACAACAAGGTGAGATTTTAACTATTAAATACATACCTCACTTGGTCACACTTTTGATTCATATACATGTATACAGTGCCATTTAATAACGATGCATTAACTCTCCATATTTAGCATTTATTACCTGTAATACAGACATTGAAAACATCGCAACGGACTGCAGGGAATTATTTTGAGAGGTTTCTGTATTTTTTGATGTTTTATAGACTAAATAACTAATCAGTTAATAAAAATATATACTAATAATTGTCACCTGCAACTGTTATCATAAAGCATTAATTAAATGTTATTATATGATTTGTAATTCTTCAATCAAATCAAGGGTAACAAGTCTAGCAGTGCTTCTCTTTGCTTTAACCTTGGGGACATAAAAGGTGTGGATGGCTAATTATCTAATTATTCTGTTGTGGAAAAAGTATAGTAGAACCTCATTACTTAGTTACATGTATTTATGTTTCATCTGTATTATTGTAAATCTAAGATATTATTTCTCCTGGTTTGCCTGTTATTGATGACACCTTCCATCTTCTCCTTTAGCTGGAGGATAAGACACTGTTCCACGAGGAGTTTGTCCATTACCTGAAGTACGCCATGATTGTGTACAAGCGTGAGCCAACAGTTGAGAATGTCATTGAGTTTGTTGTGAGGTTCGCCACAAGTTTCCAGTCTCCACCTAAAACGGAGGAGGAGGAGGATCAGCAGGAGGATGATGAGGAAGACGCTGAGGATGATCATCCATTTCTGAGTTTCATCTTCAACTTCCTGTTGGAGGTATAAACAGTATGGAGTGCATGGAGATTACATTTTACTGTCTGCTCTATAGTATGCAACTAAAAAGTTACATTTGTGACTGATAATTGTTTATTATTTCTAAGATGCAGTATCTGTTAACCACAGTCATTTTCTTGCCTTACAACAGATTTTTTTTATATTTGTTACACAGAAACTCGGATGTGATTCATATCTCTGCTGTTTGTTATTCTGATTTTGTCCTGTCCCATCTGTCTCCCACCCCTTTGTCTCTTTCTCCTCTTCCCCACTTTCTTTCATTTTTCACCTTTCTGTTTTCTCAGTCCCATAAAGCCAGTAGCCATGCGGTACGTTTCCGTGTATGCCAGCTAATCAACAAGTTGCTGGGCAGTATGGCAGAAAATGCACAGATAGATGATGATCTCTTTGATCGCATCCATCAAGCCATGCTAGTTCGTGTCACAGACAAGTTCCCCAACGTGAGAATTCAGGCTGCTTTAGCCATGACGCGCCTGCAGCAGCCGCAAGATCCTGACTGTCCCACCATCAACGGTTTGTTTTTTTTTCCTGCATGTTTTCTTTTTAATGAATACATAAAATAAATGGTGAAAATAATAATGTTATAAGCAATTAAAAACCACATCTGTGGGAACATTATTTGAAGTTGTCTTAAACCAAATATCCACATTTAGTTGTGCTGTATTTAGAACAGCTGTCTAGTATGAATGTGACTTCCCTTTTGCTAAGGATATAGTGTTCCCATTAACAAAAATGTTAACTTTCATCACTGCTGTGTGTGATTTGATGATTTGCTCTTTGTGTATTTTGTTTGTCACTGCCCTTTCAATTTATAATAATTAGTTTCTCTAATCTTATTAGCATATATGTTAATTCTGGAAAATGATACGAATGCTGAGGTGCGACGTGCTGTTCTCTCCTGCATTGCGATGTCCCCTCGGACCCTCCCCAAAGTACTGAAACGTACCCGGGACATAAAGGAGAATGTGCGCAAGCTAGCCTACCAGGTAGTCATACATGCAGTCAAATGATATAAACCGATGAATCACACCAAGTGCATCAACGGATGACAATAAAGTTTGATTTAGCACTTGTTAACATAATCTATATTTGTTTTTTGTTTAAGGTTCTGGCTGACAAGGTTCACATCAAAGCTCTGACCATTGCACAGAGAGTTAGTCTACTGCAGCAGGGTCTCCATGACACCTCAGGTAAGAGGGATCACTACACAGTGTTTGAAAGACACCATCATTTTCAGTACTTAAACTTACAGGGAGCTAAGACTTCAGTTGAAGCTGCAAATGATGACCAAATTATCATTTATTTTTTCAATGTTTACTTTTTTTGGTCTGACCAACATTCCAAGTCCCAAAGATATTGATTTCACGAAGCTATAAAACTGACAAAACCATCAAAGTCTTATATTGGAGAAACTAGAATTATTCTTTTTTTGGGCTGACAATTCATCAGTTCGAAAATTACTGGCTGCTTCATTTTCAGCCAGTCAGCTAATTCTTTCAGCTCTAAATTAGATGTGCACAGTTAATGTCTGCCTGTGTGTATTGTAGAAGCGGTGAGGGACTTGGTTTGCTCTCGTCTGCTGCCATCATGGCTGCTTCGGCTGGATGGTAACGTCATAGAGCTGCTCCACAGGCTGGATGTCGAGAACTGCGCCCAAACTGCTCTGGAAACGTTGAAAGCCATTTTGAAAGGCACACCCACTGAGGAACTCTTGAACAACAGGCTACAGCTTGACAACAGGTACATGCAGAGTTCAAACTCTGTTTTTATGTGATTAATAAAATGTAAATATTAAGCATGTTTCATTATTTTTTTTCGTTCTCCTTTTACAGAAAGCTGATCCCAACGGACTCCCTCACTTGCGAAAATGTACTTTACTGGCGAGCTCTGTGTGAGTTCATCAAGGCTAAAGGAGATGAGGGTGATGAAATGTTGGAGCAAGTGTTGCCAGACGCTGCCACTTATGCCGACTACCTCTATGGGTGAGAGAAGACACAGATCTACTGGATAACATTTATAATCTCCCTGCTGTCAGATGCATTTTTTAGCTATTTATGCAGAGCGCCTTGTTGACCAGAGAACTCTTCAGTAGCAATGTTTTATCTGATTTACTTGCAGTTTGTGTGATATTAAGTAGGTTAAATTAATATATTGATTATTTGTATTATTGTTGCTTGTAGTTACAAACATACTGAGAATTATCAGCTGAATCTGAAGCTTCTGTTGGGTGTAGAGAGCTGTATTATGGGTTTTAACTCATTAACCTGACTAACTCCCAGAGTAACAGTTATGCTCACATATTGTCATGTTTGGTCCACAGACAATAGATTTAAAAATCTAGATGGAGACAAAATGATTTAGCATTTAGCAGCTAAGGAGCCAGATGTTTCTACCACAAGTTGGTAGAGACCAAAACCTGAATGAAAATAGAGTGAATGTTAAAAAAAGTTCATAAAAGTTAAAGTGTAACTAACTTTCTGATGTTCAGACTTCAAGCAGGGACCACTGTCTGTAATTTTCTCACAGCTTTTGACAGTGTGGCTAACTGATGCTAAAAATCTTAACATCACCTAGTTTAATACTACTAGCAGGATATAATTATACTGACTTCACTTCGGGCTGATGAGGTGGTTGCTTGTAGGCTGTGCTGTTGCAATATTTAGCTACTTAAAGTGCTGAAATATTGCATGCATATGATTGTGTTATGTATAGCTGGCGACTGAAAACAGTATGAATTATGTCTTAGCTGCTGCTGCTGAGTGTGTAGCTGAATAATATGTAATCTGACAGGTCTTTGAGAGCTGTTATGTTTCAGTTGTCTGACTCTTGACTCTGACTGCTGCAGATATCTGAAAGCATTACCTGTGCTGTCAGAGGAGCAGAGGGCTGACTTTAACCAGCTGGAACTGGTCATGACCAAAGAGTTCATCTCCCAACAGCTCATCCATCTCATTGGATGTCTGGACACCAATGAGGAGGGTGGCAGGTAAGACGAAGAACAGAAGATTGGTGGTGGCGGTGGGTAGTAAAGGGCAATAAAGGTCACATTTAAATGAGGACCTAAGAGAAATTAGCTAGTGATCTTTTTTTTTTTTTTTTTTTTTTTTTGCTACTAAGAGCAGGTGGTTTTGAGAGAGGAACTGGTAGGTAGATGTTGAGCAGAGAGGACAAGTGCTTCTTTGTCTGAACACCATTTTATGAAGTGAAAGCCTTTGAGAAGGAACAACTGGAAACACTGAAAACTAAGGTTTTAGTCATTCTGCTTTAGGGCTAGTTTTAGTCACCTTTTCTAATAAATGTAATTCTGTTAGAACTACTGGATAATTCAGCTTTTAATCTGTGCATAAATGTATTAATTGATTAGTTGTTAAGTCTATAAATTATCAGAAAATAGCAAAAATCAAGAGTTCCAGGTAACATTTTTTTTTGTTGAACGAACAGTCAACAGTCCAAAGCTATTCAGTTTGCAGGTTGATATAAGAAGCTGAAAATCCTCCTATTGGAGGAGTTGGATCACAATATTTTATTACAACTTTAGAATTATTTCTGTCGATTGACTGATCAATTTATTAACAAATTAGTTCTAAATGCTACATTTCTTCTAAGTATATCAGTGATTTTTTTTTCCTTCTCCTAACTTCATGCTTTTATTCATTATGTTGTCATTGTGTTTGTAGGAAGCGTGTGTTGGCTGTTCTGCAGGAGATGCTGGTTCTTCCACAAACACCCTCCTCCCTCATCTCCCTGCTCACTGAGAAACTCCTCACCCTCATCCCTGATGACCACAGACGTATACAGACTGTGAGTTATTTTACACTTAAATCTCAGCTTTGTCCCACCATAAATGTAAAGCTCAACTTCTTTTCCACACACAAAGGGAAATATATTATATATAGTATATATTAATGTCTCCAGTGAACTCACTGGACAGATCAATTAGGCAGAAATCAAATAATAATAATATCCATGTTTCCCGGTGGACACAGTTTGGAGGGAAAATGATTCTGTTACTGAAAGCATGAATTTAATTGTCCTATGAAATTCAGTCTTTAGTTTGAGATGTCAGTAAATGACACAGATTTTCCATTCAGTGGGGGCAACTTTACCACAGGGTCGATGTGTGACTAAGAAGCTTTGTGTTGCACAGGTGGCAGAAATCATCTCAGATGTGAGGGAGCCCATCACGGAGGCCAGTCAGCCAGTGAACGAGAACGAGAGCCGCAGACAGCAGATCCAGGTGGGCAACACTCAGCCAACTGAAAACACCCAGAGACGATTAGACTGTGTAATCCCCTCCAGCTGGATGAACACGCCACCACATCTTAGCACAGCGCTTGTTTTTATTTAGTAGGAAAGATATAATTATTACAGTGTGGGAGATTGACGCCACATAAGCATCTTTAGGTCTTTAAACTATGGATGTTTTTAGAGAAAATACATTTTCACTGTGAATGAGGATCAACTCTTCTACTTCTACTACTTATTCTTTCTTTTTCTTCTCCTCCCCTTCCTATTATTCCTTTCTGCATGTATGTCCCTTCTGTTGTCTCTTCTCTAATCTTCCTCTTCTAATACTTCCTCTTTCTCTTCTCCTACCTCTTCCTCCTCCTCTCCTCCTCCTCCTCCTCTTCTTTTCTGCATGTATGTCTATTCTGTGATCTATTTTGATTCTCTCTTAGTCTGTTTCTGTTTGTTCATCTTGTACCTTGAACTGGCAGATGGCAAAGCATGTGTTAACAAGTGGGCTGGAAGGTACAATCATGTATGCTAGTCTGGTCTTTGCCTGGTGTAGTTTTTACCTACATTTGTAAGATTTCCTTTTTCTCTTTTTTAACCTAACCTTTAATCCTGGCCCAGGTGTTTAGCTTCCATCCATTTTGTGCGCCTGAGTAAAGGCAATGTAGTCTCTAGAGGGTTGTAACTTGGCCCAGATTCCCAGCTGTTGTTGTTTTTCCTGTTAGCTAAAATCCTCTGGAGAATATTCCAGCTAAGGAATGACTCTCCTCTCCTCTGTTAATGTCCCCACTGCTCTTTTCTTCCCACACGCCATCCAGCTAGCAGAGGTGAAAGTGCGTATTTTGGAGGCTAAACAAGCGCTAGAGGACTGTATCACTGCCCAGGAGTTCAGTCGTGCAGCAGAGCTGAAGGACTCCATTACGGACCTCGAGAACCACAGAAACCAGATCATCCAGGAAATCACAGAGAGCAGCCAGCCGACTGACAAGGAGATGCGGACTGAGAAGGTACCCCTAACCACACAGGAAGCTCTGCATTTCTGTATTGACGTGACGTTTAACCTCGGCAGTGAAAATGTGAAGCACAGGAAAGTTCTTCATTGTGTGTTCTTAATTTAATTTCAGAATGATCCAGAGACTCTTCTGAGGTGTCTAACGATGTGTGCTGAACTGCTGAAGGAGATGAACATCAAAACACGAATTGGGCCAACAATAAGTGCCTTAATGTCGTCACTGGTATGAACCAACAATCCAAGCACCATATTTTTCACTAATGTTACAGTAAATGAATAGTATCACAACCAAGTTTCTTTCCATAGTTGCTGACTTTGGTCAGTAGTTTATTATTGTTGGATGCTTGTTTTAAAGAGAACAGAAATAACACCAAACCATGCAGACAATTCTTTTTTTATTTTATAAATCTCTGTCAGATCCTGCCCAGCATAGCAAATGCTCACCCTGCTGTCCGTAACATGGCTGTGGTGTGTCTGGGAACGTGCACTTTGCACAGCAAGGAGCTGGCCAAAACCCACATGGTTCTGCTGCTACAGGTAAGAACATTAATCATAGTTTCAGTTTTGTTTGCTGAGGTTTTGAGATTTCCACTTGAAATGTGCTATGAAAGTGAGGGAGCATCAATTTTAATGCGTTATTTAAGTAAACATTTGAATCTTGAATGTTATGAGCCTCCCTCCCTCTAAAGCATAAGCAGTATAGCTTATGATATAAGATGGATGAATTTAATAAACTCAGCAGCAACTGATCTTTCTATGAGTGGGACCGTCAATAACCAACCCGCTGATCTGAGTCTTGCTGTTTACTGTAGCTTATAAAAACAAATCTGCATGACTACAGACTACTAAGGCTAAGTGGAAAATATGTTTGATAGATTTGGTTCACTGATCCAGCAACACACTGTCAGTACTAAAATGGTGTTGGTGTGCATTTTTAGATTGCCCAGCTGGATGAGGTAAAGATCCGTATCAGTGCCCTGCGAGCAATCATCGACCTGCTGCTGCTGTTCGGCTTCCAGCTGCTCTCTGAAGCAGCTGCCACACAAACTGCCGCATCCTCCCAGTCATCAGATGGTCAGGAGGGTGACGCAGCAGTGGCTGAGGAGAAGGGAGACGTACCAGAGGACACTGCACAGAGTATCCTCGTGATGCTGTCAGAGTTCCTGGACAGTGAGGTCAAACAGGTTTTTCATAAACTGAATTCATTTGAACTGAAATGAAAAATAAAAATTAAGAATTATGTGTGTGTCTAACATTTCCAGGTGTCCGACCTGCGTACAGAGACAGCAGAGGGTCTGGCCAAACTCATGTACACCGGCCGCATCTCCAGTGCCAAGATGCTTTCCCGTCTGGTGTTGCTGTGGTACAACCCGGTCACTGAGGACGACACCCGCCTGCGACACTGCCTCGGCGTCTTCTTCCAGCTCTATGCCCGCGAGAGCAGGTCCCACATTATCTCATACACAAGCAAAATATTATGTAGTTAATCAAGTTATTACAGGTGTATTTCCCCTTATCCAGTTATTAGTGTGATTACGTCAGTGGATTTCAGTTACTCAATATAAACTAATATGGAGGTGTTCATTGTGCGGATCAGGGGCCACCAGGAGGTGGTAGAGGAGAGCTTCCTGCCGACTGTTCGAACGTTAATGAACGCTCCAGCGACCTCTCCTCTAGCTGAGGTGGATATTAACAACGTGGTGGAGCTGCTTGTAGAGCTGACCCGCCCAAGTGCCCTTATTAAACCCTCGACAAACACAGAGGTAAGAAACACCCACTGAGATCTGTTTATTGGTTGTTTAATGGCAGCACTGAGCTTTTCGTGTTACTGCATATTAATGTGTCCAACACAGATACTGTTTGCAAGTTGTTCTCTTAAATGCCTCAATTTGTGTTAGAGAAGACTGAGTTTTAATTCAGATCAATTTCTACATAAAAAAGGCTTAATTTGATTTACTGCTCAATAAGGCAAAATCTAATTAACTTCACTGGCTTCTGATATCTTTAGGAGGTGTGTGTCCATGACTATATGGCAGTGCGTATATGTGGGGAGATGCTGAAGGATCCGACAGCCCCTGAGGTTCGTCTCTATGCAAAGACTCTTGGCAGCCTGGAGCTCAGCAGAGATGACACTGTGAGGAAAGACCTGCACACGCTGCTGCAACAGCTTGTCCAGGTATGTACAAACATCTTTGACAGTTTTCTTTAGACAACAGTCTAAAAGTATTTATTTACTATCACATTTTATCTAAAGA